>CM068841.1:65742440-66012440 GCA_028554795.2 Sinohyriopsis cumingii
TTACAGTATTTGCTGGTAGCTCATTTTGTTCGAGTGGTGGAATCGTAATCCAGGGGTCTCGGGTCCGGTTCTAACCCAGGTCACCCCAGTTCGTCTCCCTCGATGTGTCCCTGGTAAAGACACTTAGCTTCTCCATTTCCTCAAAAGGAAATATAGACTAATGTGTTATACGAGTCTTTAAATCCCTCGAAAATAAAAATACCCTCAACTGCAACAATATATATCCAGATGAGCTGTTGCGCATTGTTACCGTTTCAAAACAATCAACTCATACCCAGATTTGCAGCAACATTATGGAAACGAATTTTGGGGTCTAAGCTGTTTGCAATCAGACCCGGCCCTAGGGCAAGGCGAACGAGGCAACCGCCTTGGGCCCGCGCTTTCATGAAATCAACTCCGCAATGCAATTTTTGCTTGGGGTCCCGCTCATCGCTCGCTGCCTTGGGGCCCCGCACATTGTAGGCCCGGCCTTTTTTTTGCAATAAATCTTTTTTTGAAACAGAAACGTACCATCTGACGCTTGACGGCATTTCTGCAATTTTAGACAAATAATTTACGTGACGATTTAATTTTTTGATGAGAGATACATCCCCTGTCAATTTTACATCATGGAACTGTAATAGCTGATTCAACATAGTGCTTTATTGTGATGTCCGCTGTAGTCAAACAAATATTTTACATGCTACTTGAGTTAAAGAGATATAATTCGGGCAGTCATTTGTAAGTGTTTACATGATTTCGATTATGCTTCAAATTTAAAACGTGAAATAAAATTGTATTTCGTCGTAGAGAAACTTTGAATGAGACGTTTCAGCCTACTATTATTCAGACAAAGGTATTAACATCCTACCTGAGCCGCAGCAGCAAAGCGGTTAACATGCTAGTCTCGTAACCGAACGGGTGCTTGTTCAAATCCTACCGTCAAATTATCCGAGGTGTTGCATCCCAAAGCGAAGTACTTTATTCCAATTGCCTCTGTTCTAAATAGTTTTCATGTGTCGTTGTGCTGTAAAACACCAAACCAAACAGCGTATCACTCACCTTGTCCTTTGTGTCAACAGTCAACGGCTTATCTGTATTCGAAACCCTCTGTTTCTAAGAGAAAGATATGTTTGTTGAACTAGAGTAGAAGTGACTGATTTTTAAATGTTCCTAACCATCCTAAAATCCAATGAAGTAGAAGCAGACGAAAAATGTTTCCTATCAGCTACCATCTTGATGGACAAATCGTCCTTTGATTGGTCAAAAGATTTGCCGAATATCAAGACGCAATTTATTTTAAACCTCTGTATCGATTCAATTCCAAATGTGGGAAGAGTACTTGATAAAGAAGCAAAGGCTTCTGAATGCATAATGTCGCGGGTTAAGTCATCACTGATTTCATGTGTAAATATGTTCTGAAAGATGTCGACTCAGCGTTTCCAAAATCAGTTGATGTGCAAATCAAGGCAAATAATGCATCTGGCATTTTCTACACCAGACGGTGGGAAGGATAAGGTGTTCGGCCTCCAACTAGCAAAAATAAAAAGACATTCCAGTACAAAATTTATTTATTCTTCTCCCAGTAAACTCTCATCAAGAAATTAAAATAAATTTCTGTGTGGCTATGATATTTCCTTTATTTTTAAGTTGTATCTATCCTCCATTGTGGTAAACGCAATCTAATATACATATTTTGAAATAGCAACACAAATTCTTTAATTCGAAACTCTTTGTGGGTTTATGATGAAAATAACTAACGTTGCTTAGATTACAAGAATTGTTTTTATTTGGCTTTTGTTCGTCAACAGTTTCTAAATAAGTGCCATAGCACTGATTACTAATAATTCGCATTAAACATAGCATTAGTTTTGTTCACGCGGTACGCTTCGGCTTTCACTGTAACCAAAACCAGAAAGATTCAAATGGACATTCCGAAACTAGTATGCAACTGAGAAAACAACGGAGTTGCCACTCACTGAAAGCCACTCACCTATTACTCTGTTCTATACCATATAGCATAATTGTATTCTCGGCAATATATGAATTTGAGATGCCACTTAAAAAATGTATTGGAAACTTACAAGGTAATCTCGTTTTTCAATCATTCTCACTTATATATCAGCATTGCTAATTGCACAATGAAATTTTGATAAGATTTTTTTTTTTAAATTTAATACATCAGTTGCAAACAAGGTCTTTTATATGATTGAAGGGAATGTTGCCAACAGTTATTACGGAAGCAGTCATTCACAAACGCCGTCAGTCGAGGATCACTCACTTGAACAATCTCAAATACAGAAACCTGTTGCCAAAAGGTGAAAGATAAAATCTATTTCAAAGGGGAATGTTTCATTAAGCACCTTGTTTTTATACAGGCAATTTTTTAAGTGTGCACTCAGCTGAGAGAACTTCAAACGTATACAGGTACATGCACTGTGTGCACAGGCAATATTGTTTTACAGAGTTTGTTGTTTTATCGAAGAAACCTTCTTCACACATATTTGTTTCTTATCGACATTTAGGTTTTTTTTATACATATGTCTATTTCATAAATGATAAGAAACTTGGAGAAAGAAACCTGTGCATTGGTGGTAATTACATATCATGATTTCATCGCGTGACGTAATCAATTTAAGCCATACTAAGTGTTTACCAAACTACGACAGGGCGTTGATTGCTTTTTCTTACAGCAGACACAATGTCACTTTGATCTATGAACCCACCCAGCTATTAATTTACTAATACTTTCAGTCGGTCATTCATTCACACTGATATGCCGAAGAAGGTGAATTTCTCTTTCATACTTGTGTTACTAAATAACAGAAAAAGCATATTGCTCTCTCTCTCTCTCTCTCTCTCTCTCTCTCTCATACAGACGCAGCAGTAGCTCATTAGCTAGCGTGCTGGATTCATAATCCACGGGTTGCAAGTTTGAATCATGAGCAGACCAGCAGAGCGCCAGACAAGGTGCTATACTCCCATAACATTGGTGCTGTGTAGTCATTCATGCGCCATTATGCACCAATTAGTCGTATATTTATTCACAGCCTTATTCACTCTTCATTCTTTTCGTTTTGCCAAATGATTTCAACTAGGCTGGTTGCAATAGAAGCAAGACCCCCCACCCCCACCCCCCACAAAAAGATATGGTGAGCAACCTATGTAACTGAAATAACGTACAGATACATTTTTTTTTTCTCAGTGAAACTACGTTAAAATGAGTAATCATCATTCGTTTATTGCAGCCTAAATTTGGGTCATTACTCATACACTTGCTCCAGAGGCGTTAATGTTTATATGCTTACCTAACAGGAAACTAGATAACAAAGCTTTATTGTAATTTTATTTAAATGGGATAATTATTTGGGGCCCATACTTTATTTTAAAACAAATTGACTGGAAATCTATAATGTTTTTGTTTCAAATGAAATAGAACGAAGACGCCAAGAAGAACACAATCGTGTGTGTCGTGCGTTGGTAACATTGTAATTCCCCGTTGCAGATGAAGTTTTGCGTTACGAGTGTTGTCACCGTTTACGTTTACGGGTGATGCGGAAATTAGATGTCAGAAAATACGTGTAGGAAACTAGATAATAAAATAAGGTTGCCCTTAATGTTTAGTAAACATTCGTGTTCGAACGTATTGGAGAACTCCGAATTGTATCAGTCCGCTTGCAAAATCTTAATATCATTGTGCCATTTCAGTCCGACCCGGCCAGTGTACATCAGCCGTATTCAGGACACTTTATAAATGATAACTTGATCATATCTGCTACTTAGGTAAATAAATATGACCAATCTCATACTACCAGCAGATTCCGGGTCTGATTCAGCCAGAATCTCATCTGACACTGAGATCTAGAGATCCACATTGAGTGTGGTAAAACTGTATGACTGGTTGTTACCGATACATCATACGTGTAGCTCATGAGGTCCTGTGGTTTTCAGATCCTATCACATCTATTTAGGCATTATGAAATTGCGGACTACATGAAAGATTTATTTACTTCCGGAATGGAAGAGCTTAACAACTAGCAACACTACTCAACACAGCAATTGAATATTCTACTATAATGAAGTCCTCCAATAATTATGGGCAATTTTATGTTTTACAAACACACAAATTTGTACATATTTTTAAAAAGAAGACGTGTGCTTCGTTTAAATTGCAATCACGATATTATTAAATTGTTCATAGAAAATTATGAAAACAAGCAAAGTAAAGGTCTATGTGTTTTGAACTAATGTTTTTTGTTCCTAACAAACAGACATGACCTCCGAGTTGGTTGTTGTAGGTATGCTATCCAAAATTTGATAGTAAATACCGTATAGCAGATATGATTACTGAGCCATGATGGTGCAGATTTCGGAGCGCTGTAGAGAGGAGTACAGTAATCGTTAATAAAACGAAGATGTGTCTCAGAGCCAGCCATTTTAGATTACATTCACGAAAACGAACCTATCATATGATGGGATCACGTCCGAATTTTTACTAGTTTTACAAAAACGGCCTAGACTGCTAAGTATGGATGGCAAAAATCGCGCAGAGTCATGCGAGATGCCTGGTTAAACGAGACTAGCAAACATTTTACATCGGTTTAATGTAAATGCATGTCCCAAACACTGTCTGAATCTATATATAATGTAAAAATGTTATTGACTCATTGTAGAATTACCTCTAAAGTCAAAGAAGTGAAAATAACCAAATGGAGCTAGTAATTTTTTAAGGTGCACATATGAAGCAAGGCCAAGCTCGATACTCTATAACCCATACTACACCAATTAATCATTCACAAAAATAACGAGAACTGAAAGCTCTTGTAACAATGCCAAAGATATATGTGGTCTTTTTAAATAGCCAGTCAAACCAGTGAGGAAAATAGAGAAAATACTTGTTCTTTAAAAAAAAAAATCTAACCCGTGCAAAATAAGAAACTGAACAGCGCCACCAAAGTAAAATGCTGAACAAACCATTTGGTGTTTTGACAATTATTTATTGTAACTCAGTGAACCGTTTGGTGATTACGTCAACCAACTGTGATGATTTCGTCTTAGATTATATAAATGACTCATAGTTCCCTTGTCGAACTAGTATATCCATATTTATTTATTTATTTATTTATTTATTTATTTATTTATTTATTTATTTATATTGATTGCTTATGGTTATATTTTTTGCGTTTGTGAAAGAATTTTGATTTTATAACAATATTTTTGTGTTCATGGAGGACACTCAAAGGGGTAAGAACGTCACTGGACAATCTTAACGGTTCCAATTAGCTTCTAAGCACTTGTCGATTACTCATTCTCGGCAAGCTTAGTCAGAGTATGTGGTGCAATCGCCGTTTCCCCTTAATTGTTTTTATTCCCCCCCCCCCCGAAGAAATACATGACATGCTGTACCAGTTATGCAATACTAAGTATCCGCGTGTAGAGAACTCTGAAATAGTAAATTAGAGTAACACAGGCTATCTAGCTAACTTGAACGTTCCACCACTAACGTTGCACCTATCGTTGCCGTTAATAAACCTCATACGGTACTGTGTAAAACAAGCGTTATCCACTATTGAGGTTCCTTGATTTTATAAAATTCAGAAAGTTATCTATCTTCTTGAATTTATGTCATTTATACATTTCAACTCTCTTTGAATGTTTGTAGCTTTGATTTTAGTAAGGTATTCTTATAGTTATGACCCAATCTTCCTCTGCAGATTCCGGCTCCTGCTTTTGGTGATTTGATCTCTTCCTCACCCTCATCGTAAATGTTTGGAAAGTCTTCCCAGCCCTGTTCGCGCACCAAATTTCGATCTAAGAAAATTCACGTTATTTTGTACGTTTGTATCTATTTAAAGTTTAACATCAACATTATAACGTATTTTTATAAGTCGATATAACCCCAAAATGAACTAAAACATCACGGGAAATTGATAATTAACATATTAAAATTTTAATTAGAGTAGGTGGGATAGAGGGCATATCAAGCCAGATTTCATTTTAAAGATTTCCTCTGGACTTCACATATTAATTTTTTATATATCATTTTATATCATATTTAAATATTGTATCATACTGAGTCTTCTTCCACTCTTAAATATTTCAGTAATCATCAAGTTATTTGTTTGCTTTGCTTTTGCAAATAGCAACATATACGAGGCGAATTACGAAATCAAACAAGTTCAATTTTTTTTAATAAAAAAAAAGATAATTATTTGTAAATGAATAAATTAAAAGTTAGTTGTTCTAATTTCATTCTCGTGGCGATCCATTCCTTTTTCTCTTCAAACTCTTCAAAGTTTCACAAATATAACTTTTGTAACTTGCCATTTTTTTTACAACATTACTTTTGTTCTATAGTCTTCACAATCAGGCCACGATTGTGCTGATGCACTGGTAAACCCTATGCAAGGATAAAAAATAGTGTTTGATTTCTCTGGGAACTGCTGACGTAATTATGATTTTAATGGATGCTGTTACGCATAGCTGCCTCATTTAAAATCTAGTAGAGTGCGCACCAAAAGTAAATTAAATCAAATTAAGAGATACAAAACGTAAATTGCGGACAGCTTGTCCAAGTTGCGGTAGGCTTGTGAAGGAAATCAAGAGGGCAAAACCTCTATCAACAAATTATCTAGTGGGGGAAAATAGATGATGTAGTGGCGCCGCTAGAGCTATATATGAATGTTACCCCTGTGTTCAAGATAGTAAGCATGATAACAAGGACCAACGTATCCATCGTTTTTTCGGTTCCTAGACTGGTTCTACGCCGCATGAAATGGAGGACATAGCCCTCTACTGCAGTAGTATGGTAATACGCATTTTAATTTTTTTTTACCGATCTAGATCAACACTTTCTATACCCCCTAACGTTACCAATCTTAACCCTCGTACTACACTCGAGAATATTATTTGCACGTGCTGTGTGACTAGAATTTGAGCTGTAAAAATAATTTTATGTTTAGCGCAAACGCTTCTACGAAGCAAAACTCGGATAGCGCGAATGATTTTGCAAAATCGGCTAGCGCAAAAAGAATCCCCCATAGGACACCCATGTGACGTTACCACTAGGCATCCCACTCATACCAATGTACTATTACAGCAAGAAGCAATTATGATTTATCTGGCTATACTGTATATAATCTTTTTTGCAACGGTTTATTTTGTGTGGTGTTATACACACACACACGAACACACACAAATATATATATATATATATATATATATATATATATATATATATATATATATATATATATATATATATATATATATATATATATATATAAGTTTTGTAAGGCTCATCTAGTTAATGACATTTATATGCAAATTTTCTAACATGGTAGTTTGTACATTTAGAGAGCAGTCATGTATATTACGCAGTTCGATTTTACTCATAGAGTTCAAGGTTGATGTACTGTAGTATTCAAGTAAACATCACGTGATCCAACAAGGACATTTGTACTGGAAAAAGGGTCAAACTTATCTAGTTCCTTATTGGCTAGACATGGAACAGCTGACTTTATTTTCTGCAATCAGTCTTTCGAAATTCCATTTGTTTCCTTCAAAAGCTTTGTATTTCATTCTAGCTATTTCGTATTAGTTCCTTATATATGTGAATTATTGTGCCAGATAATTTATTGTTGATGTTATTACTGGTCTTGGAAGAGAAATTGAAGGAACAGGTTAATTTTTTTAATACAATTATTCTTTGAAATTACAGTATTGTAACATTTATTTCAAAGACATTTGCATAATAGCTGTACAGATTTACTGTAAAACATTAAAATACATTTGGATTAAAAGATCTATTGGACTTAAGTGAATTCAAATAAATAACATTTGGGTTTAAAATATAGTGAGTCTTATGTAGTGTTCGTACATCAGGACATACCACTTATCATTCTGAATACCATTGGAACGTGTTCGGATTGCTTTAAACTATTTTAATTGATAGACGTTTTCTATTTTTAGGAATACTCTAACAACTGTTAGTTATTTGTAATACTTTGACTTTGTATTTTAGGCAATAAAATAATATTTTAAATTATACAAAACTTATTGGTTATCGCTCTATCATGTTGCATAGTTTAAGCTCTTAGAGACTGTAACAATGAGGATATAATAATTAACCAGACTGTACTGTATACAAAACATCTGCTGAGATGCTTTCCTTTCTGTGAGAAAATATTATATTAACCACGGCTATGTTGTATACAAAATATTAACCAGAAACTGTTGTTTTTTATGTGCGAAAATATTTTATATTGAGTGTGTTTATACAAAGTATAACATATATTGCTTTAGATTGTTTCCTTTTACGTGCGATTATATTATATTAAACAATTATCGCGGTATATATAATAAATGCGAAAACTTCGCCGATTGATGCGTATAATATTCTGACACCATTTATGAGCGTAGCTAATGCGGAAATCACATTATCCCAACAATGGAGTGTTTGTATCCTCACGGGAAAGAATAAATCGCTATTTCGTCTAAATGCATTATACAGATTTGTTAAAGAAACTCTAAAGATCTTATATAATTTTCTAAGTACATATCTGAAGTTTCTTGATAAACTAATCCAATTAGGGATTGTTTTGGAACAAAGATCATAAAGCTATATTGTGCAAGTAATGCTTAAGTCGCTGACGCTATCCAAGTTATCAGTCAAATAAATTAAATGTAGTGAATATAATAACTCTCTCTCTCTCTCTCTCTCTCTCTCTCTCTCTCTCTATATATATATATATATATATATATATATATATATATATATATATATATATATATATATATATATATATATATCAGCAACATATCTGACGCGTAGCTCTGAATGAGTTACGTATGGATCTGAATCAGCTTAACAGAAAGCATCATTCTCGTTGTCAGTAATCAGTGATCGTGTTCAGTAAAATGTAGTGCATTTAATGCATTTGATTATGTATTATAAATATCTTATTTTGTGGGTTATTTTTGTATGTTATATGTTTCATTATTTACACCAACATGCTGAAGGCTGATAGTCCTGTCTAGCTGCATTTACCACTGAGTAATTGACGACTTTGTTTCGTCTTGTACGATGAAATTATGACTAGTCGGTTATGGTTAGGACATGTGGCATTTCCAGAGTAAGGGCCATATCGTCTTGCACGAAGATTTGGTGAGTCACACACATACACATGCACTATCAGGATGTACTGTTCGCACATGAGTGTAAGTTCAACTGTATACTTCTCCAGACAAGATTTCTGCGGGTTTAATTATATTTTAAAACCTAATTATGTTTCGCATCTGTCAATGATAAACGTGAAAATCGACGACAACTGATACATTGCATTGGCGTTCGCGTTGCATCCTGCGCACGATAATACAGATCAGCCTCGTCAGTGCCAACAATATATGTGCGGATTTAAGTTTGCCTGCATATGGTTTACTGTTCATGTTTAGTAAAAAATATACTCAAAATGTTTGAAGAAGTAAACTCTGGTAGTATCGCCGCAGAGTTGCAGACAAGGCACGATGGTTTTTATGCGCTTGGACTATTCTTACATGTGCAAAGCAAACGTTCAAATGGGCGGTCCCATGTGATCGGCTGTTGCTGCGACATGGATGGTTAAGATTTGCGCCACTAGCACGCTTGGATACAAACATCTTTCCCGTCTCTTAACAATCACGACAAACACCGTGGTAAAAACGTTGCTTGCATGTTTGCTAGTACTCATTACCTGCCTGACGGTAATGACCTTGTCTATCATGGAATTAGTAATGGGCCACCAGTTTGATATCGCGGTCTGGATTAAGCTGAAGTGCTTTTAGAACGCTCGACGTTACCGCAAAATGCATACGACAACAAGTCTCCTCGTCCGCCGAGATGTTTATAACCAGTGATGGTTACATGCTAGTTTCCTCGGTCACTTATTGCTGAATATGTGATGGACGTCTTAGGACTGATACCAAAGTAAGCGATCACTGACACGTCACTGGCGCGTTTAAAAGAAGCAGCAATCAGTGCATGGGGTATACAGTTACTAATTTAGTCCTCTAAAATAAAAGCGGATTTGGTGCTTCGTAAACTGCGACAGCATGATGCAAAGAGTCGCAACATCGAATGCACCGATAAGCGTCATCCATGACAAAATGGAACGTTTGTGACATTTCGGTTTGTCCAACTGCATTTTATTTACTTTCCGGAGTTTCTCAATTCCAACCTAGATAAACTAGTGATCAGCGATGCAGCAAATGGTAACTATCGTTAAACAATCGGTCGTCCATACAGCGTCTTTGCTAATGAATCAGACATATTCAACCTGCTTACTCGTAAAGGAATTTACCCTTACGAGTGTATCAGTAATCATGTAAAGATTGCCTAAAGTGGGTTGGCACGAACCGAAGAATTCTATTCGTCATCGTCATATGAAGATGTTTCTGAGAAAATATATGAGCACGTGAAAAATGTATGGTCCGCATTCGGCCATAACATTGGCGCCTACAACAACTTGTATATGCGTACTTCGTGATGTTTTGCTGCTAGCGGACGTGCTTGAACCATTCCGCGACAGTCATTCGACTTTACAAACTTTATCCCTTACATTGTTTTTCGTCCCCGGAAATGACTTGGGACGCATTGTTGTAAAAGAGCAAGGTCGAGTTGGAATTACTCACAAACATCAACAATTACCTTTTGTTAAAAGAGGAATCCGTGGCGGCATATATATATATATATATATATATATATATATATATATATATATATATATAGTCGCCCCTATGCCTGAGCCAAGAATTTACTTGTCAACGGATACGAACCGGCTCTAACTAATAACTATTTAATGTATTTAGATAATAACAATTTATATAAATAAGCGATGATGTAACCCATGCCTGTTAGCGGGTTTGAATGGGTAAAATGTAGAAAAGTGTATAATATAGTATGATCATAATGGCGACCACTGATACTTCCTTGACATAGACCGGGGGTATCTGACGAGCTGCACAAAGACCAGTGGCTATCACCATATCTTTGTGAACTCGTTGATGATTCCGGACGCAAGTTCACCGAACCCACGAAGCTTGTTCTGAATCTGATTCGTAGGCGCAATTATAAAGTTCACGTACGAAGCCTGCAGTTGTATCTGTGGTTGGTAATGCGTGTTCTCCGAGTCTACCAAGTGTTATGTTTTCATGAACGAGTTTGGATGGCGACTTAAAAATAAGGAATACAGATCTGAGCACAGCTGCCACTAAGAAGTTTAAGAAAGACTTTTCAAACTAATCAATAATGCCGTTTTCGGCAAAAACTGGAAAATTTTGGGAAGAGAGTATACTTGTTGATCTTGTACGGGAAGCTCATTGAGGCCCCTGAATTCGACTCATGTCAGCTATTTTACGGTGAGCTCATTTATGTCAACAGTAAAAGAAACCACACCTGAATCTGACGAAGCCAGCATATGTTGGCGCATTTGTGTTAGATTTCTAGAAGTTCTTGATTAACGATTTTTATTACATCATGATTAAACCGCTGTACGACAATGACATATCAATGCTATGCATGGATACTCTCTCATTGTTAAATCATGTTTCAACAGATGATGTCTACGCATACATGGATATCGCTTGTGAAAGAAGTTGACGCCTTCGAGCATTCAAACGATCATTCGCTATTTAGCAACGTTAGCAAACCGTTAGCGAGAAAATTCAAGGGGGAATGCGTGAGAATTGCCATCAATAAGTAGGTCGAACTGAGCCCCAAAATGTATTCGATAAAGACTGCTAAAAAAACATCAGGAAAATTAAAGGAGTTCCACGCTTGATAGCGAAAAGGAATCTCAGGCACGACATGTATCTAGAATGTTTTGCAAGTGGCACGAATTCAGACATGCAATCTAATCCTGTCAAAGAAACATCGTATGGGTGTGTATCGTTGCACTAAGGTGAGTATGTGCCCAGTTGATGCCAAACGATTGATTTCCTTCAGTGAAATTACTATTTACCCTTTCGGGCCCAACGCGATTGTGAATAGACCTGAGATTTTATAATAAATTTTAGAGGTAGTTCGGCTCCATCACTTATTCACCTGAGTGCGTCAAATGGTAGAGTGCCGGTTGCTCCGGATTTGTCAATCCGGTCTAACATCATAAATAAATCGATGGGCCAAACCGTGTCAGTAGCACTATGTGCTCCTAGTGCATGCAGATTCCGAGCTAAATTGTTTCTGAGTGGGGTTAACTGGGGTTGTTATGAAACTTTAATGGGTAACCGCTACAGTCTTCTATTGAACCGTCTCAATGGGTTTTAACCCAATCTTACGTATGGTTCCATTGTTTACAGCCGCTATGACCAAGATAAGCTGTGTGACTCACTCGCTAGACCGCATAAGGGTGAAAGCACTAAAGAATGCATGTGTGTTCTGGTGCTCAAATAATTATTCTGCAAGTGTACGTTGAATCGCTCCACGATAACAAGGGCAGGATGCATATTAACATGCCCATAACCAAACAACACCTTATGCAGAAGACGTGGTCATGTCAGCGGCTAACGAGTATAGATACATTTAGACGCGTCTACGACAGTCGCTGTATCTTTAGACGTCAGGGGCTCCACTTCGTTCTATCAGCTGAAAACATCTGCAATGGTGATTGCGTACTTACACGTGCATCCACGACCCGATCATGAGTGAGAAATTAAAGATCAACCTGGTTAACTTCATTGGGTGGGGGTCATTCTTGGCGCAGGTATGTAGATCTGACGAAGTACTTGTTTTGCCAACCATGATCGAGTAACCCTGTGGGTGACTTTGCCGCGCATGCTAATTTTTCCAAAGCTGACTCACCCTTAAAATAACTGCGGAGACGTTAGTTTTGCGTCCTTGTTTCTTTGCTAAATTACAGTTTTACGTCTTATGAATGGAATTTGTCCGCTTCCAATGAAATTCTTAGCCTTAGTATCTCATATGATGATCTATCTAGCGATTCTTTCTCTGACACAATGCCCGTCAATCACGATATAACCTTGGATGAGATCCACAATAGACAGTTGGATATCACTTCATATTTTACACGCCTTGATCATGTCGGTAACATGCGGCATCGATGTGGTTTATATGTTCTTCCTTGGGATTCGGCCGATTGTTCGAGTCCAGTCATATATCCAATCATGCTGAAGACCCGCAATTATTGTATCCAAGGGATGACTTTCACCATTAGATTTACTCCACACTGTTAACGCGGAAGCGATATTACCGACAACCCTTGTTTTAGAACCTGCGCGTCTACGGTCAGAAGCACCCACCAACGTAAACTTCTTTGCTCTCTATCGGACACATAGCATACAGATGGCCTCATAGTCTATCGTAACCATCTGAGTGTCTTCCCAGAAATAACTCGTGTGTGCTTTCGTCGGAGGAAGGGCGAGAATGTATCATGAATTTTATCGAACTTCCCACTGGAATGTATATCATTAACTAACTAAATAAAGATATCCATCGGATGATATCAACATAGAACTCTTCTAGTGCGGAAATGTCAGAAAGTTGTAACATTTAAGTATAACATCTTACTTTTCTTACAAAGCTTTGATAAACATATCTTGATTCATAACATTCGATGAAACAACCTGCTTTATTGCTTAGTAATTGGTTTTAAAAAGTTTTCTACCACATCGTGTTGTATAGCTTATTCTCCACTCTTTTCTGTAAGAATGCGACTAAGTAATTGCTGTTGCCACTCCACGTATTTTCTCATAACATCGGTCTTATCTTTTGGCTCCTCGACTTAGACAAATGGCATTACAATATATGTTTTTGTAAATATAAGCGACCCACTCATATTCTTTTCTGTGTCAGCAGACGCTATCTGACAAAATAATTCGTCAAATCCACGATAGTACAAACAACAACCATGTAGCTAATAAGGAATAGGGAGACATGAAAGCAAAAGTAAAAGGTTTGCAGACAAAGGCTGCCAATAATTTTTGAAGGCCACGTACTTTCTTCTGGACAAATCTTAGCGTCAGCAATCGTAGGCAATCGTATGTTGCTGTCTGCACCATGAGTGATGACGTTATCTGGAGAACTGTCTGGCATATTTATTACTGGCGATATCGATGTTGGAAGCAAAAAATTATATAGCTGGTGGCTGTCAGCTGACACAGAAGCGACAAACAAGAAATATATTGATGATAAATTTGAATGCAATTTTTTGTGTGTAAAATGACCACTATAGCATTAATTTTTGACATTTTTTACTTGATCTAATACGGCTGAAAATCACGTTTAAGTTCGGTCAAACTTTGACGTACATAGGGCTCTCCTCATCTATAAATAAAGCTTGTCGACACATAATATGGCCATCTGACAAAAAATTCAAACTGGTAATCTAAGGAGCAAACGGCGTGAGTGGATATTTATACTTTCACATTAATTAATGTGATAATTAAAGAGTATCTCTACTGCTGTCGCCCATGAGATGAAAAAGTTTAAATACATAGTATTGTATTCTTTTCCTACGCAGTTTAAGAGCAGTTCATAAACAAGTAAATTTCTTGTATAATTAGATACTGATGGTCATCTCAAAGTGTTACCCTTTTACAATGTACACCTCATACCTCTATATGAATCCTTCTCTATCTCGCCCTCGTGGAAAATAAAATAACAAAAGGATGATCCCTCTGTCTGTTGATCTATATAGTAAATGCATAATAATCACAAGTTCATCCTTAGTGAAAGTTTAATGTTCATAAGTGAAGCTGTGTAGGAGTTTCCGCATGGACATTGAAGACAAATTTACCCACACATATTATATGCTCAATATTTTCTCCGTTAACTTTACATTGTCAGAATCGTTCATTATTTTACGATATTGCACTCATGTGTACACAATACTGTATTAGCAACTGCTTTGTAAACAAATCATGTACACTCACATAGTAGGCGCTTTACGTTTTGGTTGACTTTATTTGTTTCTGAACTAAAGCAGATGCTTCGTGGACTGCAACATACCAGCTACTTTGCAACATTCCTCGTTAACTTTGTTGTTACAATGTTTCGGATTTAGGCTAGCGATAGACGCCAGATTTCATAAAATTGCTGGGTCCCTACAAAAAACATGCAAGTGACAAGGCATAAACTGTCTTCTTTAGCTGTAATAAGAATGGCAAAATATACTTACAGTTTTACATATTGAATTTCCTCAAAATGTACTTTCCTAGATCAGCAGATCCGAATTAAACGAGCCATGTCATGGGTTCTCAAGCTTGATTACACATTTCGAAATTGTACTGTAATTTCGTTTTATTCCAAGTGCAATTACATACTCCTTACTGCACTCAAAATGAAATAAACATCATATTCCATAGCGTCTTTTTGATAATTGCAATTAAAAGACTTCATATTTTTCCCGCATTATGATTTCAAACATTCAGTGAAAGAACAGAAACACACTTTCTCACTAGCTGCTGAAATCCGATCTACTTCGTGTACAATTGTTACAGATAAATCCAGTCCATAATCACGAAATTTCGTAGAATAGACAAAAATACCAAAATATATTCATTCCAGATCAAATGGAAGAGTTGTTGCAATGCGCATTCATTCATCACAATATGACTCCAAATTTCCATTTTAAGTAGATCAAAACGCCATTTTCTTTCGAAAGTTATGTTTAGCGCGCGACTGAGTTCAAATGTATCTTGGCGGAGTTATGTGCGTATTAATAATATTGTGTAATGATGAATCTGCGCTTGTGTATTTACTTTGGAATACGGCATACATTCATTTACTTTGTTTCTTGTAGTGCATTTTTGTTTTTATAATTAAGCTTTAGGTAGAATACGAAAATTGGCATATAATTAAAAGTTTACTGCATTGTATGGTCGTGCAGTATTTTCATCTGAAAAACTCGTTTATACTTTCCCATGCAAATGCATTAACCTATAAGATCTGCCCAAGTCTTGATCTGAAAGTATGAAAGGAAATATTTTGAACAGGTCGCAACTCTTGAGTACTTTTTAATAAATGAAGTTAATTTTATTAGGGTTTATGATTCATACTTTAAAAGAATCAAGTACGACTTACTAGGATAACATTGAAATAAATGTACTAATTAAAAATAGTAATTTGATGGCTAAACAGGTTTCAGAGGCTTATTTGTTTGTTGCATTCAACTCGGGGACTGCCTGTTTATTTCTTTGAAGAGGTGGGGTGGTTGGAGTATTTTACCCCCAAAATAACAAATTTCTATCCCTAAAATATTTGGGGGAAAATTCCCACTCTGATGTTTTGAGAAAAACGTATTATATCGATCATATTTGTTAAAAGGAGTTAATTATCTTGAGGTAATTGAAAAAAATCGGAGCTGAAAGAAAATCACTGGTGATCCTCTCCCCCAATAAATGGTCGATTCCTTTGTGGTGAGTTTCTTCTTCTCCATAGATACTCCTATTGCAGAAAATGTGAAAACTATTGTAAAGTATCTGTCACTTCATGCGTTCATGTCTGACAGATGATAAATGAATAATGTATGACTTTTTACGTGTCATGTCTCACTTTCTATGAAGCTACTAGCAGTTGGAACACTCCTCATATTCTTTGTCTATTTCACAACTGTGTTCATATCAAGAGTTCTTTGCTACCAAACTTTTGTATCATATTGAAAGAATGATACAATAAAAGTAGCACGTCTGCATGTTCTTCCTTTTATTCCTTGTTAACCTTATATATAGCAACATGCAAGGAACATTCATGAAAATTCCACTACAAATGTGTCTTTGATGCAGATGCTCAAAGCACCCAAAATTTCAAATCATTCTCACATGGGTTGTTGGGTAAATAATGTAGAATAACCCTCTCAAAGTCTTCAATTTTGAATTTTAAGTGATGAATGATGATGCAATACATCCAGGCTTTAAGTAATACGAGTACCACCCAGCACATGTTATACCTATCTCGTGCTCTTTTCCCTACTAACCATCTCGACCTTAGAACTACAAACATGCCATCTTCATGATACGGTATGGAACTAAACAAAATTTCATGGAAATGTATTAGGTGTTTAAAAAGTGACATCCTAGATAAGGAAACAGGTCAATGACTTCCCTCGTTTTTACCCATATGAGTATGAATATAGGGGACAAGTCCGGATATATAGCAACCTAAAGCTGCATGGAAATACCTTCATTGGTTCTAATGTTATGCCTTCAGACGGACAAAGATCACTGATTTATATATTCCCTGGCTGTGAACTTATCCCTGAAACTGGCTATGGAATCTCTAATTACGTTATGTAACTGAATCAAGTTTCATTAAATTATTTTAAGCAGGTTAAACGTTATGGTAAAGTAAATATTTTTAAAACGAAATACCAATTTAATTTTCCCTTGCTTTCTGTGAATTTAACCTAGCTACAGGAGAACCCATATATGGCATGTAATACACAAACTCTTCAGCTGTCACGAAGCTATGGGCAAATGTTAACTTACTTGGATAGAGTATTAGCATAATTTTCCGAATACGAAATTGGTGTAACATTTAAACAGAACCGTGAAAGTGGTAAATAAAGCACTGTCGGATTATCGTTGATATGATCATATTCAACTTCATCTCTAAATATGTATGGGTAGCAGGTGGGGATCACTACAGATTCCAAGCTATGACCCATGGGCAACCCTACAACCTAATGGTTATTGCCCATTGTCTGTACTGGATATACTAGTATCACTGATTCCAAAGAATGTCCTTCAAACTTGTATATAGTTATTGGGTCGGGATCTTAACAGTTTCCAAGTTGTGACCCAGGACATGTTTACCTACATGGATCTTCCTTGGGCTAGATGGGTGATTGTAACCCAAAATTGCAATGCATATGTGATAGCATTGGCCTTGAAGATGACACAAACCAACTTCAGATTTCAACCTACAAGACTTTAAATCTGTAGAGTTTAACATAACAAATGACTATGGCCAGAAACTTGTCCCACCCCAAGAGGTAGAACAAAAATTCTAAAACCACTACGAAACCACTACGAATATCTACGGACTACCCGGAATCTTATCGCAAAGTTTCAAGTTTTGTCTTTACTAGTGTAGGACATAAATTGAATAATTAGTGAAGGACGTACATATATAAAGACATAATCTTCACCTTATAAAAAGTTGAATGGGGATGACAGTCATGTTATTTTTCTTACTTTTTTTTAAACATTACGACTGTCAATAGCAGAGTTTAAAAGCAACAGATTTCTGAATGAAACAATATTAATGACATTAGAAGCAGTCTCTCATTATATAGATATCACGCGCTGCAGTTATGCGCTTAATTCAAGGTCAAAAGGATGAGTGCACTTTTGTTCTCCATGTTAGTTTCAAGTAAAACATTCTTCATCTATTATATCTAGTGCAAATCAATTTCTCCATCACTATTTTATGTAAAACTATCACTGTAATATAATTTTTTCTGCAAACATCGAGTCAAAATCATGATATAAACTAAATCGTTTATAATCGAGCCTTTGCAGTTTTGAGACACACTTCTTTCTCTAGTATCAACTTCCCATGGTTGGATGCATAAGTTCCGTTGTATATGTTGTGCTTTCCGTTATTTATTCTTCTTCGTCTCCTCTATGAACCTAAACCCACCTGTACAGATGGTTTTTCCACAAAACATATTTCTTTTTCTGCCATGTGGGTCTTCATTACACTAATTTGTACACAGAATCATCAACTTCTAATGTAAAAGCCGCAGTTATTCGAATATGTATACCTTATACATGTGCGCTATTTACAACCTCAACAATACCTTCGACGCTTTTCAAAATCTGATAGATTGACTTTTTTATTGTCTATGTATACCCAAATGTTTGACAGCACTTTATGGGTCATAATATTGTGTTTTACAAGGAGTGCAATTGCCTAAAGGTTTTTGGCATTTTGTATTTGTTCGTATTATGTAGTAGCGTTCCTCTGAAGCTATGAATGGGCCTACGGAATTTTTGTATCGACGAAGAACTAAATAATGGTACCGTGATGACATTTTGTTGTACGCCAATTATAGAAATATATTACGATAGGCTGGCATATGGCAGCTACTCTTCTATTAAATTTAGAGCCGCAAGTGGCTTCAGTTGTGTGGATGGCAAATACGTGCAGCGATTTTTGATCACTGACATAAGTATGATCTTGAATGTTCATTTGGCAATGAGGAAAAACAAAATTACAGGCTTGGTGACACCCACAGATGTTGCAATAAAACTACTCGGATACAAAGTTCAGCCCAAATTATGACACTTTGGTCAGATTTCCAAAAACAGCACATACCAATATTGAAATGAATTCAGATATGGCTGAGGATAAATCTTTGTGCATTGTTTTGAGGCCGCAATCAAGATGGGTTTGTGCTCAAAGAACAACTGGGATAATGTCCATTAATTATCGAGGCGCCTGAAGGATTCATAATTTCAGATCAGGTATATCTGGGGTAAGCGCAGCTGATGTGGACATAAAACAGATGCGGTAACAAAATAATAGCATGGTGTTGCCAAACGAGTAAAAAGAGTTCTCGGCAAGAAGTTGGTTTCTTGCATCTACTTCACTTGAATACTCGCCAGGCATTTTATGTTTTTGACACGATTAAATAGAAAACACGTCTCAAAAACAATATATTAGTAATATACGTAAATTAATTAATTAATTAATTAATTAATTAATTAATTAATTAATTAATTAATTAATTAATTAATTAATATACAATTCCAACGTCCTATATATGTACGCTTGTAATAAAATATATTGAGATATCGAGGCACCTTGTATTTTGTGTTTTCACGTCCCTTAAAGGGAGGGAAGCTAGAATATTAAAATTGAAAACAAAAATTGCTGGATCAGCGAGACCTAAACAGATTTCGGATTACTGGCCAATATGAAGACAATTAGCAAACAATTTTTAAATCACAAATAACGGCACAAAACTATATTTGTATTAAATTCAACAGTTTTCAAAGATGTTGAAGCTAGTTGTGTTGAAATAAAACGTTAGAAAGAAAAATGTTTTGATTTGCTGAAATAAGCAGCATTGAACTTGATAAGAGGATAGTTAAAACGGTACTGTATGTGGAAGGAATACATTTCGTAATTAGTATAATTAAATACATCCAGCTGAATCAGGCTAAAGTAACATTACAACTTGAAGATCTCGTAAATGTTACTTGCTCAAAATAACAAATATTACAAAAAAACAGAGATAGTATTTATATATGACAAGTTCGATTGAAAACGCCGTATGGTACATGAATCAGCCATCAAAGAGGCCTTCTTTGAAGAACATATGACTACAAACATGGTTGAATGATATTTATATAAGCTACTGTACTTTAAGGATCCCACTTATGATGTCATAAATACTTTTCATTGTCGATCACTTAAAACAATATAAAACATTAAGACAATGCACGATACTTGATAAATAACATTTCCATCAACAAAAAGAACTTGTATCTTCATTACTTTGCAAAACATATTCGCTTCTTTCAAACGTATGAATGCTTTCCAATTTATCTCAAAAGTGTTGCCATTCCTACGGTTGAATGTAAAAGAGATACTTCAGATCTTTATTAACTGTCAATTCTGTTTGTATTTTTTTTTCGAATCAATTTGCACTGACCCTGTACAATTAATGAGATCTGCAAGCTGTACTGTAATTTGAGCGGAATTTATTCCATCCTCTACATTATTTTAACAATATTTATATCAGGGTCGATGCTGCTTATTTCGATGCTGTCATTATTGACAGGAATCTTTAATCTGAAGCTTTTCTGAAACATATTAATACATCTCTTAAAAAATTGTAATTAAGAAATAAACTCTTTCATTCTCTTGGATGTTATTTATGAGCAAATTTAGCTTTGATCACACCTTAATTTCACCAAAACTTGCTAAACAAAACAGGCATCCTCTTAAAATGTTACATTCATGTTAAGCTCCTGATGTGCGTATATCACCTTTTACAAACTTGTTGAATTCGGTACAATATAACTTTATGCTAATACTTATAATGCGTAAAAACAATTTCAAATTCTTTATATTTTGGCATTAATGTTAGCAAAACTCCATTCTCCCGAAAGGGCGTTGACGTTGCTGGCTATTTTAGGAACATAAACGTAAATCTAATAGTTCCAAACGCAGTTACCAGAGTGGACGGCTTCGGTTAGGCTCTCTTCCTGTGACGATATATCATCTTCACGCCGGCCACGCTAGCTGCTTGTAGACTGGCGAGAATCTAGAGCCCTGCAATCCAACAGGTGGTCATCTCACCATGCCACTAAGTATATACACAGCTATTCATACATAAATCAGTGATTTATATGTAACTTATTACCAATGCCGCAAATCACGTTGATTAGGTGGATACATTTTCATTCTATTTTACTGATGATGTAGATAGTGGTAATAAAGGGCATTTACGCTTCTAAATACCCATTTACTTGCAGAGGATATTCAGCGCTTTTGCGCTCGGCTCAAAGCAAAGCAGCTTAGCTAATTGTCTTAAATATGCTGTCTAGTCCAGTAGTATTAGAAATGTGCATATAGAGAGCGCTGGATTTTAGAATTTATATGTATTCAATAGAGCACGAGGAAAGGGATGTGCAGAGCTATAAACATCACTATAGACCAGCAATAATTATATATACATTACTTACACTGCTAAAAAGTAAGTACAAACATTAAAACAGAAAAGGAAGCGAAACATAAAAACATAAACGTGCTCATAGAACACGTATGTCCTGCTATTGTGTCTAAGAAACAGCCTCTAACGCAAAATTTAAAAGCGCGAACCAACTGTCGTACGGACGATCACGGCGATGGAGCATACCTTTCGTGCTTATTCAAATTTGTTATGTACTTATTTAATAATGGCTGTTGTTGGAATGCTTCTTACCGTTATTAACCAGAATAATAAATATGCCATTGAAACAAAACTCAAGATATTCTGATCCATCGCTACAACAACCAGGTTAGTTTCCAGCTATATTGTCGAATAAATGTCAATGTTGTAAAGATCGTAACGTTATTTAAGATATGTTATCCCTCCTGTCCTATCGTTATCAAATTAGCACGCACACATGAGAAGAACGAGTCAGAAATAAATAGGAAAATATGCTTCATATATATTATTGCAATGATTTATTTTAAAACATGAAAGCACATTCCTGTCTTATTGAACTCTATTCTTATCTTATTGAACTCTAGTCCTGTCTTATTGAACTCTAGTCCTGTCTTATTGAACTCTAGAGAGAAAATGTTTAAAAACACCTCTTTGACATAGACTCGGCAAAACTAAAATCTCAAGGAATGATATCATTTTTAAAGAACGATACATTAATCACGTTTTTCTTATTTATTACGGTTCAGTTGATGTCTGAGTCAAAACTGAACAATCAGCCATAAAATCCATTAATTTTCCGTTGAAATTACATACATACATACATACACACACACACATACATACATACATACATACATACATACATACATACATACATACATATATACATGCATACATACATACATACATACATACATACATACATACATACACACCTACCTACCTACATACATACATACATACATACATACACACACACACACATACATACATACATACATACATACATACATACATACATACATACATACATACATACACACCTACCTATATACATACATGCAGACATGCATACGTATCTTTCTGGTTCCTGGTCCCTAATTCTTTGACATTTATTTAGGTATAGAAGAGATTGGTACTGAAGAACAACACACGTTTTCAATTAGTTGCGTCGCATCTGTATCGATAACAAAAAGCATCAGCTAAGTCAAACGTACTTTTTCACATAGAAACATTATGTACTCAGTTAAGGTTGATGCCATTGAAAATGAAACCCGACTTGTACTTTTTCTTGTTCAAAAAGAATGAAGGTTCTATATAGCTGATGAGATCTTTAATTAATTGTCTTTTGTATAGGCGTTTAAGGAAACGTATACCGTGCCTTGCTAAAAGTGAATACATTCTCTGAACCATTTCACAGACTCCAAGACATTAACATCCAGCAACTTTTATTATTGACAATTTACATTTATGTTTTCCTTATGTTTAGTAGACCACCCATAACGTCTCATTAAATGTTTCATTATTAAGCAGTCTGCAAATTAATCTTTTAATTTATGGGGGCGAACGAATAAATAAAAATCGAAAAAGAAGCAATACTGCGTATTTAGTCAGCTGTTCTCTGCTTTTATTTCGAACTGTGGATTGGAAAGTGCAACCATTTGAAAGTATTTAAAATCTAATCTGTGAGGAAAAACGTAATTAAATAAGTAACGGTCACCATGAAGCCTTTTTCAAAATATTCATTGTTTATCGTAGGGCTCTTAGCAAGTGGAAACTCATTATACGAAAAGGGGCTGTAAATTCTCCCATTGATTTAAAATTACTTAGGATCAGAAAGTCCACAATAGTAAGAGATGCTACCTCAAGTTTTCCTCTTTTTCACCATTGTGTTATAGATATTGTGATTTTATCTTGGGGTGAACTCCACTTTCGGCACACATGCTTCTATATTGCAAAGATTGTTTTAAACATGTGTAGAGAACTCTGTGCTTTGATAGCCGTCTTGAAGTAAACCTGATAACTTATGTACTTAATATTACTATAGCGGTATTAAATGTGTCAGCTGAGGCATGTGTGGAAAAAGAAAGTCGGCATTTTCTTTAAGATCTATGTATTTAGGCTGATATTAATCAACGTAATTTCTGTAGCACGGATTATACTTGTTTGCTCGTAAATGCGTGGAAATGAATGTCCGTTGACGAGAGGTATACCCCATTTTTTGTCAAAAAATAACTTCACCAAATTAGGTACCCAAGAATATTTTTTTTTAAATCTCTAAAATAAAATGTTTCAGAGTAAGTCACAATCTAAGTATCGTTAAAATTTTCTTCAGTTTATTTCTGCGGATATATTACTTTGGGCGTATGCGGATAGATTACTTTGGGCGTATGCGTATAATTGGGTTTAGGCATATGTTCCACAATAAAATGAGTTTGGTGAAAGAAATTAATTTTAGAAAGTCTTACTTTTAAATTAAGAGCCGAGGAATTCTATAACCGCGTTATCTTAAATTGATTTAAACTTGTGCCCTTAAATTTTCACTAATAGTTACAAATGTACAATTATATGCCTGTTTCATTAAAACACCTGTTGGTCATATATGAATACATAAGAGCATAAAACAAATGCATAACATATATCGGGAGACTTTATATATATATATATATATATATATATATATATATATATATATATATATATATATATATATATATATATATATATATATATATATATATATATATACAATCAGCATAGGTATAACGTATACTGGGCAACTTATTGTCATCCAGGCTTACAGTGAGATTGCAATAGTTTTAAAGAACGGCACTATTTCGTTATTTTAAGGGGTTTTGGGCTGGCTGTCTAGATATTAATGTTAGAAAAATAAAATAGCACTGTTTGTACATATCCTTGACTCTCCAAAGCTTTCTGAGCAATAAACCCCAGCAAGCTCAAAAGTTAACATAAAGATACAAATTTAGGTTTTGGTTTGATAACCTTCTACACACACGTAACGATATGGAATTTGTAAATTTAGGTATTGTTTTACTATCATGCAACACACACATAACTATGAAGATTTAGTACATTTAGGTTTTTGGTTTACTATCATGCTACACACACATAGCTAAGAA
This sequence comes from Sinohyriopsis cumingii, assembly GCA_028554795.2. Classification (NCBI taxonomy): domain Eukaryota; kingdom Metazoa; phylum Mollusca; class Bivalvia; order Unionida; family Unionidae; genus Sinohyriopsis; species Sinohyriopsis cumingii. The sequence goes on from CM068841.1 coordinate 65,767,216, forward strand.
GATTTAGTTCATTTAAGTTTTGGTTTGCTATCATGTTACACACATAACTATGCAGATTTAGTACATTTAGGTTTGGTTTACTAGCATGCTACATACATAACAAAGAAGATTTAGTACATTTAGGGTTTGGTTTACTATCTTGCTACATACATATCAATGAAGATATAGTACATTTAGGTTTTGGTTTAATAGCATGTTACCCACACATAACTATGAAGATTTAGTACATTTATGTTTAGGTTTACTAGCGTGCTACACACATAACTATGAAGATATAGTGCATTTAGGGTTTGGTTTACTATCATGCTACATACATATCAATGAAGATATAGTACATTTAGGTTTTGGTTTAATAGAATGCTACACACACATAACAAAGAAGATTTAGTACATTTAGGTTTTGGTTTACTAGCATGCTACACACGCATAGCTATGAAGATATAGTACATTTAGGTTTTGGTTTACTGGCATATTTAATGTCTCTGATAGAGTTTAGCAGACTTTCGAAATATCAACAAAACGGACATATTGATCGAAATGATGCAGGGAAACATGTGTTTGTAAAAACTTTAATATGTTGACCTGCTGCTTGTTCACCTGCTTGGTCAGAGTTAACGCACGGATACAGATATATATATATATATATATATATATATATATATATAGAGAGAGAGAGAGAGAGAGAGAGAGAGAGAGAGAGAGAGAGAGAGAGAGACTCTAATGAATTAATAACTTTTCTATATCATCCATCTTCGGCAGCTGAAGCTACAACGTGGATGTTTATAGGCCCCCTAATGTCTGAAATTGGTTCCCAGTTCCATAAAAATAATTTCCGAATGATGCAGGCCCAGTTTCCATTTACTCAAAAAAGCCAAATACAAGAAGACAAAATGCGGCTTGGAATTTTATCGGGATATTTATGGATGTTGTCAAGTGTGTTCAGCCTAAACTAGTTAGATTAGGAACGGTAAATTAAGGTCATATGTCTAGTCATGTGCCGCAGTGTTGCTAGAGAATCTACCCTGGATACAATATAAATAGAAAATGTCAAAATAAAGAACATGAAGTGGATATGTTTTCTTTAGCAGAGTCCACAATTATCGATACATTGTGGTCAATCCTAGTCTGATAATTATCACTTTTGGAGAGCAGACAGAAGTTCAGAAGGTGAGGATCTTGTAGTCTTTATATATTCTAATATAAATGGGGACAGAAAATCCAAAATTAGAATTAGAAGCAATAAAATACATGTGGGGTAAATATAATACCAAGAAAAAGTGGATCATTGGAAGAAAGCACAAGCCTGTATCTGTGACTGATAAGACTTATACCGAATACATTTGTAAGAATGGTTAATCTGGGTTATAATTGCTTAACTGATGAGAAATGTCAGTTTTTGATGTTTTTATTCTAAATAATTTGGTCAAGGAATCTACATGTTTCGTAAACGTTGCGTCACCTAGGATAAATGATGCAATTCTCACTAATACACTTCATCTCTCCGTAGCTAAAAATCTACAATTGTAATAGTGCACTAAAGGACGTGCACAATTTAAGATGAAGTACCCATATATAGGAAATACTGAATTACAAAGTGGAGTTAGTAGTATAGATGTAACAGTATAAACAAACCTTATTTATAAATTGTGCATTACCATTTCGTTCGTGAGGGGTGGTATGAAGGTGTTGATCGGCTACAACTCGTACACTTATTGGTGCACCAATAACACAACGAGTACACCTTGAACATACTATTACCAAAATTTACTTTTCTATATGGTGGGGGTGTACGAGAGCTCTTGAGCTACTTTCTAATTACTGTACTACTTTCCAGAATTGTTATTACCATCTCGTGTAAGGGAACGATGAAGTTGCTGAGCAATAACGCTTTAGCCGAAGGGGCATGGAGGTTGTTCGAAAGTGGCAAATCTTGTTTCAAAGAAACAGTGAGAACACAACGAGAGTAGTAAAGTGGGATACCCTAGCGACAATGGGAATTAGCATTACAGAGACCCCTGGGACACTCTGGCGACAATGGAAAATTAACATGGAGAAAAATCGTGGGACACTCTGGCGACAAGGGAAATTTAACATGGAGAAAAAAAATCGTGGGACAATCTAGCCTCAAGGGGAATTGAACATGGGAAAAAGTCTTGGGTCACTCTAGCCTCAAGGGGAATTGAACATGGTTTTTTTTTTTTTTTAAAAAAATTTTAAATTTAAATTTAAATTTAAATTTAAAAAAAGGGGTAGGCAATTGAAAGGCTATCTCTTTTCGAGAAATATGGCTGGCCCTGAAAAGGGCCTTTGGTTTCTCTTCTTCTGCTTCTAATTTCTTCTTTTTCTTAACCAACTTCTTATTTTCTCTCCTACACTCTTTTTCTTCTTTTTTTTCTCCTCCTCCTCTTCTTTCTTCTCTTCCTCCTCTTCTTTCTTCCTCTTCTCATTTTCTTCTTCTTTTTCAATTTTTTCGTTCCATTTGCGTATTCTTATCCTTTCCTCTTCATCCTACTTCTCCTCCTTTATTTCCTTCATCACACCACTTATCATATCCTTTGCTTTTCTTAAATTGTTAATTTCCATTTTTACTCTATGCGGACTATAAGAATAGTGGTCTTCATTGAGTCGTACTAGCATTTGTTCTATCATTCCCAAATTGTCAAGGACGTCTTGCAATGTTTGAAATTTATCTAGGTGGTTCGAAGCCATCTTCTCTGTAGAATGGTTTGAACGACGAATAATGTGGGTTCTTATACTTAAAGCGCGTACGTGAAGGAAAACATCCCCCTAAAACATAAAATTGATCTTACCTAGATCATGACCAAACATCGCGCGGACGTGAAGGAAAACATCCCCCACTTTTCTCATTTCATATAATAAAACCCAAACTATACTCTCCACATACGCTAAGAAACAATTAAAAAAAACCATAATCTACTATTCATACAAAAGTACGTGAGAGCTTACAAACACAAACACACAAACACATACCCTTACACTATGAATAAAGAGTTAGTGTTTATATTCACACTACTCTACCTACACACATTGGCAAATTGATGGTTATTTCTTTTCTTGAGTATTGGGTAGCCCTGAAAAGGGCTGTTTTTGGAACTTCATGGACACCTGGTTAATGGTGACACCTTCCAGGCCTGGCGCCACATACACATCTTGTCCCCCAGTTACTTTTTACCTTTTTGGGGGAGAGAGCAGAGGCAGGATATGTGGCTTCAGAATCCCAATTTTCGGTTTCTGGGATTCTGAAATTTTTTCTTCTTCTCTCCTTTTCCTCCTCCTCTTCTTTGTATCTTCTTTCCTCTTCTTCTTTATATCTTCTCTCCTCCTCTTCTTTGTTTCTTCTTTCTTCCTCTTTTATCCTTCCCTCTTCCACAATGGCTTCCGCGGCTAGTTCAGTTAATATGCGCCTGGCATATTCCAGATGCACATGAAGTTCCAACAGTTTCTCCAGTCTCGTGTTCATTTTTGGTGTTGATCAATCAACAAGGGTAGCTAGACTGCCGAACGAGTTTCAATTTATAGTGAAAGCGCGAACGTGAAGGAAAACATCCCCCTAAAAACATAAAATTGATCTTACCTAGATCATGACCAAAAAACAACGCGCGGACCTAAAAGAAACACTCACTCACTTTTTATGCTACCCATCACTATTTTAAAAATTTTTATAAATCACTTCAATAGACTATCCACATACGCAAAGCAATCCAATCTAACTTCAAATATACACCTCAAACACCAAAAAAACATGATTTTAATCTACTATCCACACCAACGTACGTGAGCACTTACAAACACACACAAACACATACACGCTCACTATCAATAAAGAGTTAGTGTTTATATTCACACTACTCTACCTACACATTGGCAAATTGATCGTTATTTCTTTTCTAGAGTATTGGGTAGCCCTGAAAAGGGCTGGTTTTTTTTGTTTGCTATGACATTCTTTTTTAGTTTCTAAGAATGCGATGTCCTCTGAGGATAGACTTTCTGGCGATAGGTCTGCTTCTTCGGAAAGAAAAGAAGAACTCTTTGGTGTCGATACGGCAATCGACAAAGCCTCTGTCAGGTTCAGGTTGCTGCTGCTGTTGTTGTTGTTGTTGCTGCTGTTGCTGCTGTCTCTGAAGTCTGTACTTCTCTGTCCATTCTTCTTTTTCCCTGTTCATTTCTTCTCTGAAGAGTTCTTCTATCAGGTCTTCAGTGATTTTTAACATTCTCACATTCTCTATTTCTTCTGGCTTCGGTATCAGACTGTGTCTGACCCTATGCAAATTCACGTAGGCTTCGTTGAGCTTAGCTAGTTTGGAGCACATCTTCTTAGGAGGATGAGTCGACAATGGATGGTTAGACTGGAAACAACCCCGGTTCTTAAAGTCAAAGCGCGGACGTGAAGGAAAACATCCCCCACACGGTTTTCGAGTCGCAACGTTCAGTGAGTGTCATGAGAGGGATAGTAAGAAATGAAAGAGCATCAATCCAACATTCTTATAGCTAAACAAAAGACAAAGGCATTGTTTTCAAAACACAACATTTTTTATTCAAAAATCACTTAACACTAAACAACAACTCTAACATTTTTTAACAATAATCCAACAATATAACATCAAACAATTTTTTTTCAAATCACAAACATTTTTTCTCCATTGACACTTTACTTTAAACAGGGCTGACAACGTTGTGAATGAAATTGTGATTTCCACTGTTGGAAATCATTAGGCCATTGATGGACACTACGTTTCCTAGCTTGAGACAAAAGATAAGCATAATGGTCACAAAACCATCGATCTACTTTCACATCGTTTCTAGCAGAAGAACGAGGATCAAAATGAGTCACTAAATGTTCTAAGGAATAGCCCAGGCTGCGATGATGCAGAAAATACACACAGTACTGTCCACACACCAAGGAATCTGTGCCTTGTAATTTCACATTATTGAATCGGGTGGTTTGAGCATTTCTTCTCATAAAGTCAATGATATCGTTTTCCAAAGGGGGCAATCCGTACGAATCGAAATATTCCACACATCCTTCTTGAGGAAAGTAGACGGCTACCCAGTGGGTTCCTGGGAGATGACTGTCGTCCGTGTTGATCACGTAAGCTTGATGGTCTTTAGGTTTGCGATGAGGGAGTTCATCTTTAGCACAGACTACAGGATTCCAAGAAGCCGTATACGAACTGTGGTTCAAAAGGTAATAAAGTTCCCAGGTATCCATCTGTGTTGTTTTCTTCTTCACAGATAATAATAAGTCGTCAATTCGATCCTGACTTTTTGCTTGAAAATGTCTGACGAATAAACGGTTATTCGTTCTGTTTCCTCACTCTGATTCAGGAGAGCTTCGATACGATGGATCTCTTGAGTGGTTAATGGTGGACAAGAATGTTCACGCAAGTCTTTATACCACTGATGCAACACGTCTTTGTTCGAGATGAGACTCCAAGCTTCGTCCAGATAATCGTCCAATTTTTCTTCTTGACTTAACATCAGGCATTTATCGTGTTGAATTTGACTGGGATGATCGTTTTGACATCCATAGCAATTTTTCTTGATCAATTCCGTCATTTTGTCGACCAAGTGTTTGGCAAAACAGGAGACTAAATGGGCTTCTTGTTCTGGCCATTTTGACTTCATCATGATCACTTCTTCTTTTTCCACGGTCTCCTCACATTTCATGTCCAAAGTTTCTCCACTAGGTAAAGAGGGACAACAGTCTTCCATGGTTTCTAGTAATCTAGGATGACTTCTCTCAAACTGTTGATTTCTATCGTATTATCGAATTCGGCATACAGGATGACGTTCACCGTTTCATCAGGGTCTCGGTCTTTAAACTGAATTTCCACACGAATCTGGCCGGATTTTATAGGTTGGAAATGTCCCTCGTCGCTGCCTTGGTCTGGAGTGAAATCAAAAGCCCACAAAGCGTAGCCTCCTGCATAATCCTCGTACGTAATACCGTGACTGGTATTGGTTCCTAACTGTCCGGTGGCTTCGTACAGGGACAAGTACGATCTCAAGTAATTCTTCTTGGTAAAGTCAGGTTCAAAAGGTCGGGTACACAAGGTTTTGCCATCGCGACTGACTTCGATTTTGGACACGCCAAAGTGTTGAAAGTAGAAAGGATTTTTTTCGGCAGCTCCGTTGAAGGCTGTATTCTCGACGATACCAACGATCAAACGTTTGGGTAGCTGTCCTTGGAACAGATGATCTTCGATCATGGATCGCTGTCCCTTGGGAATGGTGAAGGTTTTCACTTCCACGCGTCGTATGGGATACTTGGCGGTTGTTCTGCTCAACGTCTGACTGAGGTCGTTTCCCACTTTAGGTAACACTTCCACACGGCGTACGTAGAGTCTGGCTTCTTGGATTTTGGTCTTGTAACCGTCACTATCAGCCAATAAATGGAAAGCGGTACTGCTACGATTCAGTCTCAGGCGGACATCCACCCCGTTCAGCAAATACTTTTCTTGCAACCACATGTCCAAATGCAAACGATCCATCAGTTCTAAACTTGTGTCGACTCCCGTGATTCTCTTTCTTCGTTCTAGAAATCCATCATTGTTGTCTTTCTTTTCATCAGTTTCCAATATTTCAAACTTGGTAGGTTCGTCAGCTTCCCATACCACACAGGCATTGAGATGAGTGTTCTTGGCATCTATTCCGTACGTCAAGAGATTTTCCAGGTAGGCACGATAAGGGTAAGTATCCATGCTGCTACTGACCAGTTTGTTATTCAAGTACAAGTCCACTCCACTGAACAAGGAATGCATGAAATTGTTCACGGGAGCTACTGCTTCATCGTCTATAGGACCTCCAGTCTTATCTAGAATTTTGACTTTCAGGTACAAGTAACTGCTATTCAGATCGGTGTAATCTTCGGGCTGTCCTTTGATTTCAAACTCGATGGGAGCGGAATCGGTCAGTGAGGAGACGTGGTGAAATTCCACCCATTGGGATTCTTGCATCGTCATCATGGTGGGGGGCATGGCAAACAGGTCCAGTTCCGTCTTGGAACAAGCGCAAGATTCTCGGTGCATCATTTTTCTCTGTGTCTCAATAATCGAAAACGTCTAAGTCTCGAACGGTTCTTCTTTTCTTGGCCTTTCTCGCTTGAAGTCTGGTGAAAGGGTGTTTTCTTCGTCGTCTCTTTCTGCCTTGTCCTTGCTGAATGCCTGACTCGGTAGCGTGCAGAGCATTTATAGGTGTTTCTCGGCGACCCAAAATGTCTTTGCCCGTTTGTAGCAAGACATTTTTGCCTGCCCTCATGAAGGCTTCTTTAGGGTTTTGTTTGTCGATGATGACATTTTGGAGAAATAATTTGCCTTGCGTCAGTGCCGCATCTTTCAAGGCGTGCAATCCGCGTGTCACCATCGGTTTCAACACCGGGGCCACCGAACGAAAGGCCGATTTCAGCATATCTCCTAAACCGTGTCCTCGCTGTCGAGCAACCCCTCGGTACACTGGATACATGACTTACGAATCGTGAGAGAACCGTTTTCGAAAATGGAGTTTCACCGTGACTTTTCCTTTGGTGAATGGAATATTTTGAACCAGATCTCCTTTTATAGCAATGTTGACCGTGTCCAAATACGACTTACTGACAGGCAAATAGTGAGGATGGACAAATTCGCGGTGAACGTGGTAAGTGTTTCCACCTTCCTCGTCAGCGTTCGTGGCAGAATCCACTTTGAAAGGAATGACACGCAGTAACGGCACGGAGGTGTGTCCCACCACGTTGTACTCCACCACATCGGAATACAGAAACATCAAATTCAGTCCTTGGTTCAGTTCTACCGGGGCACGAAATAATTTGCTAAAAGACTCGTTGTCGTAAACGATGGGTAATTCGTTTTTCTTGAGCATGACCATTCTCATGTTCATGTGTCCGCCCAACATGTCAAACAATTCAGGACAAAATAAAATGGACATGATTTTACTTCGTTCAAATTTCATCGAGAAGCGACGAGCTGCTTTGTGGTACTCCATGGTGACACTTTTGTTGACATGCTCCAAAGCTTTCAGAAACACGACATTAAACCTGGTTGCTATGGTGCTCACCAAATGTTGACCACTAAAATAATAGCCTGGGGGAATGAACAAGTGATAGGTGGTGTACTTTTGTGTACGGGTTTTCTTGTCATATTTGACATTGCTATCCATCCACTGTTGCATTTGCTCGTTATGAACTTCCACATCAAAAAAATTTTGATTGGGAAGAACATTGAGGACTTGGGTCGGGTGAATGATTTCTACTAAAGCCACTTCCCAATGGGCTTCGTGATCTAAGGGGATGGCTTGAGGTAATTTGGCCGTGTAACAGCACAACGTGTTGTGGGGAAACACCTCCATGGAACTGTCACTGGGTAAGGTTAAGTAAAATTGGTTTTGGTGACTCATAATTCCAGAGTTCTGTGGCTCTCCGAGGGGTTAGTGGACGTCAGAGGCGTGTCTCCGCCCAAAATGGGGTTCTGGTTGTTGTTGGAGTGGTGACTGGCACTGGCACTGGACACAAGGTTCCCGTTGGAAGAGAATTTCAGGGAGGGATTGGGAAGCAGGTAACCGATACAACTGCTCAATAAAATGGTCCACAATTGTTTGTCTCCTTGTTGCAAACTCAAATTGGCGATGGCTGCCCCGATGACACAATACACCACGAAGATTTGGCAGAAAAAGACGATTTGCGTTTTAGGCACACGTTCTCCACACCACACCCACAAGGGTTGTTTTTGTAAATCTTGCACAGAAGAACTAGGTGAAGGAGGAGTGGTCAACGTAGCTGCGTCTGTGTGAAAAGGCATGATGGTCACTTCTTTTTATAGTCGATAACTTGCGAAGCGTCGATCCAAGAATCAAAACTGGGTGGATATCCTTTCCAACGTACTTTGACTTCTTTGACACGTCGTTTGCCCACTTTACCGGTGCTGCGTTCGAGAATGCTTTCGATGTCGTTCACGTCGTCTTCTTTCTTGGTGACACGTTGTAACTCGGGCAAATAAAACGTTCCTTTGAGCACTTCTCCGTTCATGTCTTCCAATTTATAGACGGCAGGACGACGGCCATGCACTCGGCCAGTGACGCGAAACAATTCGGTCGTCCAGTTGGGTAAGTAACCTTTGTCAAAAGTGCGTTTGGTTTTGCCAATGCGCACCCAATCTCCTACGGCCAACATCCCACTTTTCTTGGGGACAGCCCTCGTCGGGGACGTACCAAACAGACGCTCGAACACCAACACTTAGTTGTCGGGAGTCACGTCTTGCGGGGCACGTCCGATGCTTCGATGGTAAGATTGGTTGTACGCTTGCACCAGGTGCGGTAAGATGTCGATGTACTTCAGAGTGTGGTGATGCGTAAAATATTTCCACATGCGTTCTTTCAAAGTGCGTTGAAAACGTTCCACGATGCTGGCTTTGGTTTCGGGATTCTCGGTGGTAAAAAAATGAATGTCACGTTTCTTTAACTCTTTTTGGAAAGCTTGGTTCAGAAATTCGGTGCCTTTGTCCGTTTGCCATCGAAGAGGGTGACGACCGCTTTGTTCAACACCCGTTGCAGGGCTCGCACTAACTCGCTGCTCGATTTGGAAGTCAAGGGCACGACCCAGGCAAATTTGGAAAAGACGTCGATGACACAAAACAAATATTTGTAGCCACGATTGTAGCTGGCCAAATGAGAGACATCGGCTAAATCGGCTTGCCATTGATGATCGATGCCTTCCACTCGGGTGCGACTTCTGGCAAACTTGCGTCGAATGGGTTTGTGTAAAGTGTAGGTAGCTTGTTCTTGTAACCATCGTTGCACTTGAGGTAAACGGAGACTTTTCAGTCGAGTTTTGGCAGCACGATACAATTTTTGAACTCCTGCGTAACCTGCAGGATGCGAGGGATCGTAGTAAATGCTGGCTAAGACTTTTTCCATTTCTTGTGTTGGTTGGTGTGTTAATAAGGCACCCACTCTTGGAGGATGCTACTCTTTTTCTCTTGGGGTATTTTCTTGGATTGCAATGCTTTGCGTGTGCGACCGGCAATAGGTGTTGAAGAGGAGGATGTCTGAGCGGGGGATATCGGTTCTTGTTTCACTTCTGTCTTCACTTCTGTCTTCACTTTCTTTTTCTCTTGTGATGAAGAAGAGGTGGCCATCATCTTTTTAATCCATCCAATTCTGGAGGTAGTGGTGTTGTTAACTTGCGTACTTTTTCTGGTGGAGTTTGAAACCCTTCTTCTTCTTCTTTTTCTGTCTTGGTCACGGGTAGTGGTGGTACTGGTACTGGTACTGGTGATGGTGCTGGACTTTTCATCAAGGTCTTAAAATCTTTCAGAGTGGGTAGAGCTGTTTCGTCTAAAGCTTTCTGGTGAAAGAGTTGCAGTCGTTGCAAAAGTTGACCGTACTTTTGCGATTTTTCTGTTTCGGACAAATCTTGGCGATCCATCAAGGACTGCAATTCGTGTTGTAACTGGGACATCTCGCTCAAATTGGGATTGGGAGGTAAATGCGGGGTGCGTTGTTTTTGCCACCGATGGTATTCCATCCATCGTTTGTAAGGCACTAAAGCTAGTTTTCGTCCTTCCATGGGGTTGTCAGGGGTCGATTCTGAGAACTTGGGACTTCCGACGGCCTTTTTATCTTGCTCCCACCAGTCCTCCCAACATGGTTCCCAAGACTCCTTTCAGTATGGGACCTAACAAGAGGGGTAAAATGCCTCCACGTTGGACCAACATCTTCTTTTTTTGACGAATGGGAATTTTCTTTTGAACCATTTGGCGAAGAACGTGACGATGTTTGCCTAAGCATTGTTTCTGGTGTTTGGACAAAGGGATCGTGCCTTTCAAAACGTTCAAACAACATTCGCACACGGTATCGATGACCTCTTTGGAGGCCGTTTGAATGAGTTTTTTTCGTAGGGGTGGAGAAGCTTTGGACAGGACAGATACCATGTCCCCATGTTTGGCTAAACGTGGTGGCAGTCCTTTCCTTTTCTTTCCTTGGGGTTTTCTGGAGGGTGACATCTTTGAGTCTTCAGGAGCACCAAAAAACACTGATACCCCGACTTGGTCACAGGCCTTTTTTATACTGGAACGCGTCGCCACTGATTGTCTTTACGTCGTATCAGTTTGAGGACAGGCATGACACGTCGTGCAGGGGTACGTAACGGACTAAATCGAGCCAGTTCTTGCTTGGACAAATCCAGTAAACTTTGTAACATGCCCGATCTTTCATGGACTTTGATTTTGGGAGAAGGTACTTTGTGAGCAGCAGCCACTGCCACTAAATGGGAGGGTCCTGCCACTCGGGAAGTTCTTTTGGGGGTCATCAACGGAGAAGTTCTTGGTGTGATCAACGTCTCCAAGTACTCTTCAGTTCTGGGTGTCATTAACGGAGAAGTGGACAAACGTGAGGCTGCCGGAGACGCAGTCACCGCTGTGGCAGGTCGTGGTTTGCGAGTGTAAGGTTGCGTCCTGGCCGAAGTACCTTTCTTGCGACTAGTTTTCTTCTGTGGACTTTTCTTTTTCTGGGGACTTTTTTCTGTTTCTTTTTCTGGGAGCTTCTTTTCTTTTTCCGGGGTGGTGTCTGGTAAGAGGAGGGTCCTGCCACTGGAGAAGTTCTCCTTGGGGACCTGGTCTTTTTCTTCTTCTTGGGGCTTCGTTGGACTTTTTTCTTGGGGATAACTTTGGGGGCATTAGGATGCCATCTTAAGAGAGAGCGAATGATGACCCCTCCTAGAGTACCGCTCCCTCCAGGTTTCAAAATGATTTGTTTTTTGGTTTGAGTGTCGATGCGGGGATCGGCCAGTTGGACCAAAGCGACTTTGTTTCGATCGAAAAAGTGTTTGGTTTCATGAGGAATCTGAATGATTCCTTGGAGTAATTGACGTGCTGTCACCGTGAACCATCGTAAGACTTCTTTGAGACTAGATTCTAAGACACGGGCTCGTGTTTGTGGATTTTTTTCTCGACTGATGCCATACAAGGCACGAATCAATTTGACGGGAAGATGCGACTGAAGGGACGTCATGTTCACACTGTGTGAGACAGACGAAAAAGGGTCTGAGGTTTTTATAGATTTTTTTATGGGGAGTGAAATGAAGTCGAGGACGGAGACGTGTACAGGACAGGCCCTCCGTCTTGGCACCAGTGGTGAAACAAGTGGGTACGAAATCGCAAATCCTCGGGGGTCGTAGGTTTCAAATCGACGAGTAAATAGGCGTGTGGAGTTTGAGTGGCATCGTCGTACGCCTGAGTCAGCCAAGGCGTTCCTAACTGTTTGGCTAAGACTTGCACTTGCGATTTATCTCGAGGGCTTTTAAACAAGACCACGTAATGCGCATTGAGACTGATGGTGCGATGGGCTTTACTTTGTTGAAACAAATTTTGGGTGATGTAAACGACACTGGCATTACGGTGATGCCCTTTGCGCGTGAACCACAGTTTAATTTCTTCTTCGTCTTCTCCTAACATGTCGTCGAAAATGACCAAATGGGTTTGACGGGAGTCAGAGACGATGCCGTCGTCTTCTTTAGGAATGCCTTCCACAAACACGATGGAATCGCCTTGACTTTCTCGCAAGAGGCTGTACGCCGATTGCCACTCTTTGTAACACCACACGATCCGTTGAGGTGGTCGATCGATCAAATGATGTTTATGTTCAATCAAACGTTTGACGAATTCGGTTTTGCCAGAACCGCTAGGTCCAGCAATGAGCATGTTAAAGGGATGACGAAGATACAAAGCCTCCCAACTGGCACGATCTAAGTGTTCGTCGATGACTTTGACAGTAGAGGAAGAGGGAGCAGAGACAGTAGAGGTAGCCATAGTGTGAGGAATGTCACTTGTGACACGAAAACAAAAAAGACAAGAGTTTATATACTTTTTTCAGAACACGTTTATTGAATGTTTCAAATATGAACACGAAAGACAAAAATACATAAAACCCAAATAGTGATGTACAGGAATAAAAAACACATCAAAACGATCAAAGTGGAATATAAACAAGTGTCTGTACAACATGTTTTGGGTAACCAAGATGTCCTAGGGACAGTGTGTAATGTTCTTACAGTCTCTACATGAGGTATTGTCACACAAGTGTCCTCCCGGAATGACCTTTCAGGCATGTCCATGACAGTCCTTTCCTGAAGCGAGTGGTTGTTCTCGGTGACGGGTTCTTCTGGCACCGTCACTAACACAGGTTGAAAAGTAACTTTTTTCTTTGAACAACTCTTGTGCATACTGGGCCACTTCTTGGGTCCAAGCCTCAAAACCCCCCTTTTTCCAATCACGAACATCTGTCCGATGGGGGTGTAAGTCACAAGCTACACACACATCGTCATACACGTCTTGGGTAGATAAAAGTTGACGAATCTTTTTTTCCTGTTGAGGTCGAGAAGTATCCAGATGAAAACGCAAGGCTTTGAGCAAAAGGAGTTTTTCGTGACCATTTAAGGCCATTGAGGTGGTAAGTACTGATCGTAAAGAGTCCACAAGGAATCGGCTGGTAAACGAAATCCCAGAAAACAAGTCACTAAGACACACACCACTTGTCGTCCAAAATTGAATGGATACAGTTCTTGTAATAATTGATGGTAATGATCCACGGTTTGAATATGGCCATTGAGTACCTTCCACGGAATCTGTTCAATGATATGTGACATAATCCGTGGCATGGCAACTTGATTTTATAGTGTCTTTGTTTCGGAAGCAATACAGCTCTCGGTAAATCCTTTCTCTCAACTCCTCAGGCAAGCCCAAAATGTTCTCTTGTAAAGTATCCATAAGTATATACACTGTTTTTGGAATCGTTGGGTGGTGGCCAATAGCCTCGTTTAACTTTGTGCCTGATGTAATATCCACTCATAATCAGTCTTCTTGTACTTTGGAACAGAGCATAATTTAAAAACGGATGAATCACTTTGAGTTTGCGTTTCACTTGTATTTTCATCAGTTCTCGGTAAATGCGTTCTCTCAACTCCACAGGCAAAGCACGAATGTTCTCTAGCAAAGTATCCATGAATAGGTCATACTAAATCCTCTTTGGTCTGACACAAGAAATGTACTGTTTGCACAAACATGGTTTTACTTCAGTGTCGAATTTAAATCGTTCAGTCACTAATCTACACATTACAATTCGTTCAGAAGTTTCCTCTTTCACCAAGTTGACATTGTGTTCAAGATGTTGGTAATTCGTTAACTCTTCCTCTGGAATTCGATGCAGTACGTTTACAATCATGTAGGTAGAATCGTCCATACCAAACCAATCCTTTTTAAAACTAGAGGATCGTTCATCAATGTCTGTCCGATGGAACACTTTCAATTGAATCAATCCTTGTATAGCCTTCAGGTACCAGTGGTTCAAACACCGGTGACGTAACGGATGCAATTGTTCTTTACGTTTCACTTGTATTTTGACCAGCTCTCGGTAAATGCGTTCTCTCAACTCCACAGGCAAAGCACGAATGTTCTCTTGTAAAGTATCCATGAACAGATTATGGTAAGAAGTTACTTCAATGTCTCGGTCCCACTAAGGGTAAGTAATGACAATTCGGTGACCATCGAGCATGTTCTACGTAGGCCGAATCTTACGGTTCCCAGTGGTGAAGTGACACACCGCAACTGAAGCACTTGACTTTATCTCCTTCGCCCAAGTAGAAAAATCCGGCTCTGGCTAATTGTTCGGGGATCGATCCTCCCAGATACTTAGGCCATTTTCCTTTGAACGATTGAAGACGATTTTCAAAGTCGCAGTATTCCGACAAACGCACAGGGAACGAATATTCGTCTTTCACAGGTTCGTTTCGATGAGGGTTGAGTGACATGGGTAGGAGTTTGCTCAGGGCTGGATGACGTCCGTAGGGGGGGTAGACGTGAAGGTGAACATTCCCCTTTAAAACGAAACCCAGTAAAATGGCCAAGAGGACGAGCGGCATCACTTTCGCATCCCACAGGTTTGACACGCACAGCATCACTTTCCATGATAGGGGTAGGGACACTAAAGTTCCCATGATGCTTTACGGCATCGCTCAGGTCACAAGGTACAGCATCGTACCCATCGCAAGGCTCACAATCGCACTCGTCTGCAAACTCCGTTACGCAATTACAATGGTAACCACATGGACAATCGCAGTTTCCTTCCGGACATTTTCCGTCGCAATGCCTGGGTCTTATCCATCCAGTATTAGTCACACTAGAGGAAGATACAACTTTTTTACAATCCCCAAACTGGAACGATGTCTCTTTCAAAGTATTCATCTTGTTCGCTCGGTCTTGGTAGTCACAATGAACTATCGATCTTGACCATAGCCCCTTTTTATACTAGTCTCAATGCAGTCTCCAGCTTGTACATCTTTCCTTTTTTAAGTTTTTTATGTCCTGTTCTGGAAGGTACCGTCTCTAAGGTACCGTCAACATTGTACCGTAGTGTGATGGGTGGAAAGGCCATAGAAAGGTAAGGGCAGTGCGGAGACCATCGAGTATGTTCCAGAATAGCTGAATCTTTATAGATACATAGATCCATTCGTAACTTCAGTCCGCAAGCGAAACACTGTACCTCGTATCCCAATCCTGACTCAGGTCCCAAGTAGACAAATCCTGTTCTAGCTAAAACATGCGAAGAAGGTAATCCTTCCCTATCCGTAGGCCATTTCTGAAACGTGTCCAATCGACGGGCACAATCACAATAGTCAGGTAAGAAGACTGGAAAATGGTAGGGTTTGAACTTGGAGTTCTCATCGGGTTTCTCACTCGATTCTTGCTGTGGCGAAGTCATCTTTCTGGTGGGGTAACTATCCTCTTACAACCAATGTTTTATACCAACGTGTCCATACGGTAAGGTGAAATGATTGGGAAGTCTCACTCGCTTCTGGAACACGATTTGATAGACTTTTTCTAGGGGTCGACTGACGATGTGGTGAGTGGGTAAACGTACAATCTTGTTCGGTTGATAGGTGGTCACTTTAAAGTGTCCATCCTCTCCCGATTGCAAGGCTTCTTTCAATACCCCAAAATTGACCACTCGACTGGTACGATGATTCAGAGTCAGTCCTTTCACTTTACACGTCGTGTGCACTTCTCCTTGTTTGTCACGGTATTCGTAGCCGTAATTTTTGGGACCGCCACTGACGAAACTTAGAATCTTGTCGTCGGGATGCTCGTCTGTCCAGGCTCCTAAACGGTCTCCTTCGATGTCAGGGTGATGTTGAATCGGGTGATGGATGTAAATGCAACTGTCCGTGTCAAAGTACAGGACGCGTTCTTCTAACAGTTCTAAAGCTTCGTACAATTTTAAGCGAGCATGAGCTGTCACGTAAGCCGCAATGATGACATTTCCAAAAGGGTCGTCTTGTACAAAGTCCAGATCTTCTTCGTAATTGACCAAGATCAAATCCTCACGAACGACGTCCACGTGTTTCATGTATTTGGTTTTGTCGTGAATCATCTGGAAGTAGCGGGAAGGTTCTGTCAAATATTCCGTCTTGGGTAAACACGGTCGTTGTGCCATTTTACCCCACAAGCAATTTAACATCACTTTGGCAAACGATCACCTGCCTTCGTTTTTTTCGATGTGGTCTAAAGAGATGCCTTCTTGTTCGTAGTATTTCTCTTTGAATTGTATTTGGTCTTCGGGAGTGTGACACCAGGAAGGATAGCCGCTGGCTTCTTGCTTCAGTTTCAAAAAGGCATCCACGTAGTCAGCGAAAATGCCTTTCTGACTGGGATCACCCTTGTGGTATTGTTGTGTCTTGGGAAGTGGCAAATTTCGTACACTTCTAACAGTTGGTATCCCATGTCCAGAGCTTTGAACAATTCTACGCTGACCCAGGTTCCCGTCAAGGCCCGTTCTTCCTGGCTGTGCTGACAAGGTTGGTCTTGGTTGCACGTTTCGGCACAAGTACGGCACAAGGGAAACATCAGTTTGCCTTGACAATGGTGAGGTAAGACGGGATGGTATAGGTTCGTGGGAGGCAAAACTTTACACTTGATCAAGCCTTCGTATTGTCGAATGTTTTTCAGGTCGATGTGTTCCGTCAGCAATTACGGGTGCCCTACGGGAAAGCGACAATATTTGCACACGTAGGGATACAGCGAACACACGTCCAAGTATTTGATTTCTTCTCCTTTCTCTTCGTCGGCTTGGTACAGCAAACAGGTGGCATTGGTCCTTCCTCCGTACAAACTATCCCTCGGGTTCAACGGGTCCATGAACTGGTAACTTTCCACGAGGTGTTTAAACTCGGGATCGGTTTTCATACGGTGATCGTACTCGTGTTCCCACATTTCCACCACTTGGTATCCTTCCTGTTCCAACTTTAGGCGTCGCTGACAAGTGTCCTGGTACAGGTCTTCCATGGTCCGTTGTAAAAACTGATTTTTAGTGTCACGGTCAGGGTAGCAGACGGGACATCCGTGAAATAAGCAACCGTTAAACTTGTACACGATCTTGGGGTTTTCTAAGTCCCAGCCATCGACCGAATACGTTCCGATGGTCTTTTCGCCCCCTCCGTTGCGGGCATGCTGAATCCATTTATCTTCCTTGTCGCACAAGTAATGTAACCAACGTAGGGCTTTGACCGAGTGATGACGCTTGACATAGTGTGTCGTTTGAGGACTGATGACAGCCACGGTCTTTTCAGGCATGAATCGTTGTCGGTACACTAAGGAACACTCTTTGGCAATGGTGCAAGCTTCTTTCAAAGGATCGACCCCTCCGTGTTCCATGAACAGTTCTCGAAATTTTCCACAGTAACGTCGTAAAATGTCCACGTCGGAACGACAATACTTTAACATTTCTTCCTGAAAGTCGAAAGGGTCCGAGGCGTGAGCCTGGTACCAAGCGTAGAAAGCTTCTCGTTGTTCGGTACGCATGTTGTCAGGGTCGTAATAGTGAGCCTCAGGCAAATGGGGTAGAACGGCATGTTGATTGGCTTCCGTATTGAAAAAGTGTGGAAAGTACCCTTTAGCCATTTCTGTCATTCCAAACGTTTTAGGCATTCGACTCAAAGGCATGGCCAAATAGCTCATCGAATCTTTAAACTGCACTTGTCCCACTTGCATGAAAATGATTTTGGCTCCGTTCAAAGTGACTTTAGGACGTTCGGTGCCTTGTTCCGTAAAGTACCTCAAAAGAAACTGTCCATCGTATCCGGAAAAATTGTGAGCCATCACCGTGGCATGACGATGACAATCTCCGTAACGTTCGATGTCCTCTTGGCTCCACGTCTTGTCGATGGGGTCTAAAACCCATTGGGCAAAATCGGCTAACGTGTTCGGTCCCCGAAAGATTTTTTCACGCCCTCCAGGAATCTTGCTGCAGTGAGGGCAATGACTGAAGATAGGTTCTTGAATGCACTTCTCGCACGCTCGATGAGCCACGCAAAAATTAGGAATGTGAATGCCGGTCTCTTGCATGCATTCGAAATCGAAAAAGATGAAATTGCCTTTCTTCTTGTGGCCGTCCTCTTTCTCTGGTGGGGGTTGGTATTTTTGCACGTAGCATTGGTGTTCCAAGTCCACGATGTGGTCACAAATGTGACATCTTTTCTTTCCTCGACATACGTGTGCCTTGGCATTATTGGTAAGTATGCCTTGTCCACACGTAGGGCACAATCTCAGGAGTTGACAAGCACATTTCTTCTGTGAACCTTGCGTCTTCAGATGTTGTTGGTAACAGGTAGGGCTGACAAACGTGCGCAGACAAGTGGAACAAGGCACTGGTTCTTCGCTCAGACAGGGTGGAGAGGCCAAACATCCTCGGCATTTCGATACACAAGACTTGTGTTGCTCTCGATTGTTATAACCATAATCACATTTCTCACAATAATAACCGTATCGCAGGAATGAAGTGATACTGGTAATGGTATCGAAATGGTCATCGTGATGATAAAGGTGAATGTATTTTCCGTCCTTAAAATCTTGCCCTCGAAACAAAAGAGACCCACGCATTTCTTGAGGGTGCACTTTCAAGGTGTAGCGTGGAGCTAGGGCATCTTGCAATTTTTGCATCTCAGGAATGCCACAGGGTGTGTCTTTGGACAGGCCAGCTTGTTGCAACAGGAGTTCTGCTTCGTTTCGTTGTTTGGCTCGATCGGATCGTTGAATAGTTTTCCAGGCTCTTTTCCATTCTGCCGTGTCGTTCTTGTTGGCATAGGTTCGTCCCACCACGATGGCTCGGGCTAAACACATCTGGTCTTGAGGGTTGTTAATTCGGACGAGACTTGTTTTGGTGTTGCGAAGGTCGTCCACCAATAACATCTTTTTGCGTCCAGTCCCTTGAGGAAGAGAGACGTGGGCCATTTTCAGTGTGGCTTTACCATCGGTGATGTCAAACTGGTCATTAGATTGTTGTACGTGTTGAATCTTGTCCATGACTTTGGAAGGGGTCAGTTCTGCGGGTCTGCTAAACTCGATCCAAACAGGGGATTTCAAACCGTCGTGATCTATGGATAGTGTCAAGCGATCGTCTTCTTTGGGTTGACATTGTCGCTTGAGTGCAGTGAGCAAAGAATCCCACATCTCGGTGATGAACCCTTCTGCTTTCTCCAAGGGTACGTCGGCCTTGAAATCTTTAAACTTCACCGTGTAGGTGTAAGCCGTGGTTCTAAATTTTCTAGAGGAGCGCTTTTCCGTCTCTCGAATGGAATAGTACTTTTCAGGGTTGACTAAGGGTGGTGAACTTGGTTTAGAGGTTTCAAATTCTGGTTCACTCATGTCCTCTTCAAAATCACTGGCATGAATCTGTGCCAAGATGTCAGCCCTGGTACGAGGCGATAGATCACGTTTCTGCCTCTTACTTTCTTCTTCTTCTTTCTTCTCGAATGAATAGGATCGTTTCATCTTGAGTGCAAAACGTCAAATGGCTCAAGTTTAAACACCATAGACTAATTTATAGTCATGGCAGACCAGCGTATATAAAAGGGTGTGTCTTGTCCTTTTCACTATTCATTTCACTCTCAAGCCGAGCACAACGATGGAAGAGACTAACCAAATCGAACGTTTCGTCAGAGCTTTGCGAGGGGTCATTAGAAAATTCTCTTCAGACCAACCCACAGACTACTCTCCTTCCTTTCGAGATAAAAGTCAGGATACTTGCTATATCAGTCAGAAGAAAGGGCATTGGTCTTCAGAGTGTCCAGACCGTCAAAAAAGAAAGAAAACAGGGGCTAAAAAAGACAAAAGTCAAGATACCTGTTATTATTGTAAAGAAAAAGGACATTGGTCTCCAGATTGCCCAAAAAAGAAACAAGAGGAATCAGAAGAAAAGAGGAATTCTTCAGAAGAAGAGAGGGATTCTTCAGAGGAAGAGAGGGATTCTTCTGAGGAAGAAAGAAGACAGGTGAAGAAAAAGAAACAGGAGAAAAAAAGAAGAAGGGAAGAAAGCGAGGAGGAGGAGGAAGAAGAGGAAAAGGGTGTGCCGGTGAAAAAATTCAAAAAACAGAGAGACTAAACAAGGAAACAGAAGAAGTTAATGAACTTTTAATTAAAGTGTTCTGTTGTGAATTGTGAATTGTATTGTAACAATGGAGAAAAGAATAAATTAATGATATAAGGTAAGTGTCTTTGAGTTTTGATTTTAAAATAAGAACGTACACTCACGCACTCATACAAAAAAGACACGTACTATAAGGGTAAAATGGGTGGGTTATTTTTTTTTTTTTGAGTTATTGGCAAAATTGAAGGGCTATCTCTTTTCGAGAAATGTGGGTGGCCCTGAAAAGGGCCTTTTTATTTAGGTGTAGGGGTGAGTTTAAGCAATCAATTTTAACTGCCTTATGCCTTTGCCAAGGCCAAGGCCTACTTCTGGACTGCGTAATGTTGATGATGATGATGATTGGGTTGAAATCACTAAGGGTGGTACGGTAGGCTTAGTCACAGGGTTGACGTGTTTAGCTCGGGAAGGTCGTATTCTCTTCGGTCGTAATAAAGAAGTCTGATACATTTGTTTCAGACTTCTTAACTCCGCTAAAATGTCCAACAGTACCGTGACCGTTTGATTTTCACCCTTCTGTTTCTTTGCTGCTACTTCTTCTTGCTGTTGTTGCTGTTGTTTTTTTCTTACCTCTTCTTCTTGCTGCTGTTGCTGTAGGAGAAAAGCCTGTTCCGCTTCCTTTTGTCGTTGTATAAATTTCTCCAATTCTTCTTTCTGTCTCTGTCTAAAATTCTCCACTTGCGGTAATGAAGAAGGTAACGAAGGTTCCGGAACAAATTCTTGCGAGGAGAGAAAATCCACAAAATCCCAATTCACCTCTTCTGAAAGTAAGTCCGGGTTCCCTTGGGCAGTCTCCCCTGCTGGTGCACCCCAATGGATCGTTTTCTGAGTTTCCGTCATGTTGAATCACTGTCGCATAGATTGACTGCACACAAGCGCTAGCGAATCTATATAGACTACGTGACGTTACAGACTGCTCTCTTCGGATTGGATGCGGGCTGACTGAATTTTGTAACGCGTGTTCGGATTGGTGAATGAACTCAATCCGTTTCAATCCTACCTCTACCTATAAATAAGCGCAGTTCACTGCATTGATTCACCTGTTCTCGTCGCTTCAAGATGTGGACCGATGTGCAATCTTCTACGCTTGTGTCTTCCATGATGTTTAGGACGGACATGCTCATGTATGTCCGATCCAAGTGGACCGTTGTCCACAGGACAAACACCAGTCTGTGGATACGTAGGATCTACGTTGAAAGACAAGGATGCCTCAAAAGAGTGCTGATTTACGGACCAACAGTGAGACGCAGCCTAAGGACAAGAAGAAGACCAATGCGGTGCCCTTTATGTTAATAGATACATTAACATAAACCCAAAGGCCCTTTTCAGGGCCAGCCATATTTCTCGAAAAGAGAATGACTTTTCAATTGCCTACCCCTTTTTTAAATTTAAATTTAAATTTAAATTAAATTTTTTTTTTTTAAAAAAACCATGTTCAATTCCCCTTGAGGCTAGAGTGACCCAAGACTTTTTCCCATGTTCAATTCCCCTTGAGGCTAGATTGTCCCACGATTTTTTTTCTCCATGTTAAATTTCCCTTGTCGCCAGAGTGTCCCACGATTTTTCTCCATGTTAATTTTCCATTGTCGCCAGAGTGTCCCAGGGGTCTCTGTAATGCTAATTCCCATTGTCGCTAGGGTATCCCACTTTACTACTAACGAGCATACTTAATTATTTTACAACCATAACGTGGTTGTTCCAAAGGAGGAGATATTGTTTCAAAGAAACAGCAAGCACGAAAACACTTTTAAATTTAAAGAAAAGAAAGAACAAACTCACTACCTACGAAGTTTCAAAGCAATAATTATCAATTTCAAAAATGCAAAGACCGTATCCTAATCTTATGCCTGGATATTTAACATAGCGCAAAGTAATTTGATTTCCTTTTATGTTGATAAAAGATATTTAAAATGAAGTAAATTTCAGAGTGGGTTGTTGATGCTATTATGAATTGCTTTCAGTTCTGTTACAAATAACACATGGGTTAAATTTTATATAAATTGTTTTGAAAAACGAAAAGTAAAGAATTAAATTGAATTTTTGTATTTTGTCTCAGAAAAGCGCTCTCTGTTTTTGATAATATTAAAGCTATATATATATATATATATATATATATATATATATATATATATATATATATATATATATAAGCTTCCTATTCATTGTTAAGTTCCATGAGTAAGCAAACGTTGTTTTCAACCCCGGTTCAAATCAATACTTTGTCTATTACAAAAATGGTTCAACTCTTTGATGTTGTTATTCACTTGAATCCTGAATGCATCAGTGCATGTTGAATGCTTTTGTTTCTAATCAAATAAAGCTTTTCTCTCAATTGTTTCATAAAGATGCGTATGTTTTCAATACTATCATTCAGCAAATCTTTATTTGTAACCAGTCCTTCATTGGAATATTATTTTGTGTCTGGTTTAGATTGTACGAATTCTGCACTCAGCTTATGGTAAAGTTATATGAATGTAATATCTTCTATTGTTTTGATGTTATCACTAACGCGTGTAACACATTCAAAGTCAGTTAAAGTGCGCCAATTACAAATATCGGGGTCACAGACGTTTTTTTGATGACCAATAGTATATTTTTGATGGGAATTTGACTTTTAAGTTAACCCCTAGGCAATAACGAGTTGAAAAAATAACAATAACATTCTGTTTGACTCATTTATTGGTCAACACGGACTCATTTTGAAGCCTACACAGTAAAAACCATTGTGTCACAAATTTGGGGTACTAAATTTATTTACATGGCAAGAAAATTTGTAGCGAAATAAATAAGTGAAATAAGTCTTCTATGATAGAGAATTGTCTGAATTTTGATAAAAACACTCTGTTTTTATGTCAGTATATTTGGAATTTAAAAAAAACAACAAATTATTTGTGTCCCATAAAATGCTGTGAATTACGTTACAATTTTATGATAGCCGTATTGCAAACATATTTGATTAATACAGTAATGGTACCAGAACAAATATGTACATTAATGCTTCAAAATATTTATAAATCATGATTTAAAGGTGTAGGAATAATTTTGTCCTAAAAACCAGTCTTTGATTTCAATTTTTAATTTTTTGCATTTAATTGTGAATTACGTTACGGTACCTACCTCATAATAAGTATATGGTATATGCGTCAAACACTGTGAGTTATAAACACACTTATGTTAACCATAATTGCCATATAAACATTGCTTTTAGCTGTTGTAACATTTCTCATATATTTGAAAATGCTTATGTCCGTGAATTACGTTGCGGTGAATTACGTTACGGTATATTCAGTAAACATGGTTTAAAACTATTTCCTAGGAACAAATTACCTGGAAACATTATTTTCTGACACCGCCTAACATACGGGCGTTTATTGAAAAACGGAAGTTGCCAAGCGGGAGACATTTAAAACATTTTCTGGTGTAAACATTACCATCACTCGTAAGTACACATTTATTTAACAAGAAGAACACTTAGTATATAACATCAAATGTCAGCGAAAATCATTATAAAACGACAAAATATATAATATACCGAAGAACTGTGAACATGGAATATTGATTCCATTTGTATTTACGTCACGTGAAGGCACACAGTTTAGTGTAACGTAATTCACTATTGTGTAACGTAATTCACCAACATCTAATGATTTGCATATTTCGTTAACTGCTTTCAGGAGATGACTAGAATGAGCAATGCTGAACGGCAAAAAAGATACAGAGAGAGGAAAAAGGAAAAAGAAGGCGAAGAATACCTAAAAAGGGAGGTACAAAGAGTGAAACGATATTATGTACCAACAACAGAACTTTCTGATCGATCATTGTCTAAAAGACGGAAGAAGATACGACAATGCATGCGAAAACATCGTCAAGGGAAAAAAAGCACACAGCACCGCCAGCAAGATCAGAACGAAACAGAAATGAGATCTAACGAAGAACCTGGACCATGTGACTCAACAACAGATAGGGAAGTACCAAGCACATCAACCCCTGGACAGCCTTTTTTTGTCAAAATGAATTTCAACGAAAAGAAGCGTAAAAGGAGAACAAATAAATCTCTATCAAGAGCAAACAAGAAGATAAAGACTTTAGACATGAAAGTTAAGACACTAAACACAAGAAATGCTACACTTAGAAAGAAAGTACAATGATTGAATAGAAAACTCAATAAATCTTCATCACGTGTAGATACAGTTAGAACTCCACAACCAAGTACTGACACTGAAACAGGTGTTCCTAGTACTACCACACCGAAAAGTCGAGCTATTACGGAAGTAAATCAACTCAATATGACTCCAAGATCAAGAAAGAAAGTACGACAAAAACTCCTTTTTCCAAATTGTTTAGTTGGAGACACTGAAGAGGCAGCACAGAGATTGAAAGGAAAAGCTAAAATAAGAACAACATTGGGAGTTATATGTGGTAAACTTATTCACCGATACAGAATGGGCAGGCAGATTAGCCGAAGTCTTGGAGTACATAGAAAACAGTTGCTTAAAGCAAGGGTAGGAAAGAGCATTAAAAAACAGCGACTTAATGATGAACGACAATCAATGAGGACAAGAGTTAGGCTGTTTATGGAGAGGGATGATAACAGCACATGTCTGCCAGAGAAGAAAGATGCCAATAGAGGAGACGAACACCAACAGAAAAGAACATTGAATGATTATATTTATAACTTGCACAGAAAGTTTTTAGCGGAAAACAGCGACACAAAGATAAGCTTGACAACATTTAGAAGAATGAGACCTAAACATATTAGCGTTGTCAAATTTAGCAACAGAAAGACATGTTTATGTCAACGACACCAAAACATGGTTTTAAAGTTAAAGGCACTTAAAAGTTTGGGCATTCCGACCTCCGAAAATCCAGATGTTTACGTTGAGCAAAGGTCAGACGAAGAAATCGTCGAAGGAATAGAAAGTATCAGCAAAGAAAAGATCAAGTTTTCAGAATGGAAGAGGGTAGACGTTGAGAAAAACGGAAAGTTCTTTAAAAGAATGCAAATAGTATCAGTGGAGAAAAGTAAGACAGACTTTGTTGCACTTTTGAGATCAGAACTGACAGAATTTAGGAAACATATTCACAGAGTCAAAGAACAATACGGTCAGTCAAGACGTTTGAAAGACATACTGCCGACAACACATGCCATATGTCACATGGATTTCGCAGAAAATTATACTTGCGGGTTTGCGGAAGAAATCCAGTCAGCATATTTTGATAAGAATGCTGTCACGTTGCATCCAGTTGTAATTTATACCAAGGATAAAGAAGATGAGGTAAAGGTAAAGCATAAATCACTAGTAGTAGTATCTGATGAGTTGTCTCACACTTCATCGACAGTCTTTGCAATCATGAAGCATGTTGTAAAAGAAGTGAAAGCTGTATTACAGAATGTTGAAATGGTTCACTATATGACGGACTCGCCTACGTCACAGTATAGAAACAAGCAGATTTTTTCTATAGTAGCACATCATGATACGATCTTTCCCGGTATTAAAGCTTCCTGGTTATACTTTGAAGCTGGACACGGGAAAGGCCCCTGTGACGGGGTCGGGGGTACTGCCAAACGACTAGCTGATATGGCCGTCAAAAGACACTCAGCAATAATTCAGTCAGCAGATGATTTTTTCCAATGGGGGAAAACACAGGAAAATAGCGCACTTAAGTACATATTTGTCCCAAAGTCTCAATGTACAGAAGCCCATGAAGAACTCTCGAATCTTGTCGGAAAGCAAGTGAAGGGTACTATACAGGTACATGCAGTTATTCCACTTGGAGAAGGCAGCATTGCTGTGAGGAATATGTCATGCTTTTGTGATAAGTGTTTCGTCGACGGTCAACCAGTACCAGCATGTGATGGATGGACAGTACATCAGATGAGCGAAACAAACATAGTCCAAAATTCAGAAGCTGAACAAACAACAGGACATGATGAAAGTGAACAGCAGGCTACAGAACTAATGGAATGCAATAAAATAAACACAGATGAACTTTATCAAGTCAACACATACGTAGCAGCGATTTATGAAAGCAGGTGGTACGTTGGACAAGTTTTAGAATACGACGAAGACGACCAGGAATATAATATTAATTTCATGGTGGCTGGAAAAAACTCTTTCAAATGGCCTGCGAAACCAGATCAGATTTGGATACCAAGTTCCGACGTATTGCGCTCATTGGATGAGCCGATAAAGCAAGGAAAGACCCGCAATATGTTTAAATTCTCAGGACGAGACCTTGAGAAGGTCAGAAATCTATTTGACAGACTTTGACTGTACATCATGAACATGTAACAGGATATATACTGAAGCGACCATGTGCAGTAAAACGTTAGTGAATTACGTTACAGCATCATTTGTGTTTTATACAAGCAATATAACAGTATTGAGTACACAATAATTTGTTCCAAAACATTTAATGGTGTAAAATGATCATAGCCCATTGTTTATCTTTGTCCAAACCGTTGTGAACAGCACAATTTCATTTGTGAAACTTGGGATTTTTGAATATTTCTTCGCGTTGGGAATTTAATGTAACATTTTAAAAGATTTTATGTTTTATGTGTTAATATAGTTGCAAAGATATTGCAAATCATTGTAACAAAAAATAATCATAACCCAAAAGTTCTTTTTTTCTACAATGGTTCCAGTTTAAACATAAATAACAAGGATATATATTTTATGGACTTTTGTGAACTACGTTACAAATAGTACTACTTCTGTAAAGTCTAATAAATATCTGTTTGGTAAAGTTTCAAGTCATATTAATTGTTAAGTATTATCTTAAATGGTTAACAAATGCACAGATTTAATTAAATGGTCTTTAGACTTTAAAATAAAAGGGTATCAACATTGAAAAATAGCCACTTTTTCTTAAAAGCGTCTATTTTCCTTTTTATTGTTTAAGTATAAATGAGTTGACCGATATGTTTTAGAGTTGGTTAGTGTATTGTTTCTTAAATGTTTTATTTGGTAAATCAATCATATATCTATCATATAAATGTGTTTTATACGCAATTGTGGTTCTTTTTACGATAAAATAGATTTGATATGATTACAGTAGTAAGAAGTAACGTAATTCACCATCCAAAATACCCCCACATGTATATTCATGTTTTTCTTGGTGTGAATTTGTTATTCAAGAGCTACCTTTTGTGTTTTCTAATTGTTCAAATATAGTTCTTTCAAAATAAATACATTTGTCTTGTTTTCAAAGCCGAAAATCTTCAGCCGTTTTTCGTGTGCAAATGGCGCACTTTAACTGACTTTGAATGAACAGCTAAATCGTAGTTTGTACTTTTTTTAGATTTAAAGGTCATTTCGTTCACGTACCTTTTGTTTTTAACATGTACTATCGTTTTGGCTTTCTCTGTAAAATCATTATTTTATTCATCTCCAACAACACAGTAGTATTAGCTGTTATCTTGCGCTCAGCTAAATACCTTATTTGTGCAAAAATCATTCATTATTATAATAACAGGTTACGGAATTTTGTATCATATTTTGAATTTATAATATAATTTTTATTTAAGTTGCTTGAATTTATATTTTAAGTCCTTTAATTCAGTGGTTAGCACTGACGGTCAAAATAGGACTGTTTGTGTATGTTGACGACCAATCTTTTGTGAAAGGGAATAATGCTATTCGAATTATTCTAGAATATATGGTGAATCAGAGACTTTTATATAATGACCATACCCACCATTTCTTTTATTCTTGTGCAGTTATGCTAATATTCGTAAGAGTCGTTGAATGGAAAATAGTATTTTTATAATTACATGTTCGTTACACATAAATGTACGAGTGGATAAAGCTTTGATTTAAACAGTCATTACTTTGGGATTATAATGTCTTGATCGTTATGTTTGGATTTAACTATTCAAGACTATCTGCAATTGTTGAAATTGTAAAGAACCCTATTTTTCTAGAGATATATTGTTTCAGTGAGATCACTACCAAAATATCTGTCTCAGTGATCATCCATTCTTCGATGAGTTGTAAACATTACTGGAAGTTATGTAAATCATCTGATTCTTCCTATTATGTATGTAAAGCTTGTATAACAGTAGACAAAGTATTGACTTTCTGTCTGAATAATTCTTGTGAATTTTAATCCTAGTTTCTGTTGTCATAAATCAATTTGGCAGCTCTAAATCTTAAACTTAAATTTATTGCAAATTTGTTCCCTAAACGCGGTGATATTTTATGAGTCTTTCATATATTTTTATCAATTCATTTTTGTAAAATAATTTTTTTACCGCATCAATTTTTTTATTGGATCTGTTAAATTGGTTATGCGGTTAATGATGAGGTTTATATCTGTGTTCATTATTTACTTAATGCGGCAGTTGTTTGTACCGCACCGGTGGCCTAAGTAGTTAGAACGTCCGCCTCAGATGCGGAAAGTCGTGGGTTCGAACCCCAGCTGGTTCCTATCAAAGGCTTATAAAATGATACTAACAGCTGCCTCGCTAGGCGCTCATCATTACGAAGTTAGTTCTAGGACTGGTCGGCCTGGTGTCAGAATAATGTGACTGGATGGGACATCATACTACATTTCTGCGGCATGATGCCCCAGAGCTAGACATCGCTGTAAATTGCCACGCTGCAGACATCGTAGCATTATGACTGAAAAATTGTTAAAGCCATGTTTTAAAAAATCCCCACAGACATATTTGTTTGAATATATTTCTGTAGCTATTTAAAGGAACGAACTCAATTATACCTCTAAGAAACATTTCTCTATTCATTATATGCGTAATCTAAGCAATCTATTGTTTTTTACAGAAGGAATATATTACTTGTATATCGTGTAAACATATAACATTTTTATATTCATCTCTTATGCTGATATTCAATCTGTTAATTTGATTATCTTGTAATCCACAGTAACAACCATTAATAATGTTTCCATTAAAAACATCTTGCAACTGGCAAACACGACAAGCCATTAGGGTACATTTTGGTGCTATAGATTTGGTCAAGATAAATATATAAATTATATGACTTCTGAAACCACAAACTATATGAGATTCAGTATATATCTATATAGTCATCTGTCTGTTGAATCCTAGCTATTCAGTTATTTACTAAGTTTACTTGCTACTTTGGAATTATCCTTTTGAGATGCATATCAAGCATTCAAGATGTATACTATCTTCTTTACCAACATTAGCAGTTTTCCCATCCTTGATATTAAGGCTGTAATCACCACCAGGAATTACAGTAGTTGATTGTATATTCTTGCCTTTGATTTAGTAAACGATATTATTCTTTAGTTTAATGGAAATATACAGTAAAGCTGCTGAAACATTTGCACCTGCAGAGATAGTTCATGTGCCTGTCTCTAACCAATGCAAATGTTTGCATCCTATCATGTGCCTGTCTCTAACCAATGCAAATGTTTGTACCCTATCATGTGCCTGTCTCTAACCAATGCAAATGTTTGTATCCTATCATGTGCCTGTCTCTAACCAATGCAAATGTTTGCATCCTATCATGTGCCTGTCTCTAACCAATGTAAATATTTGTATCCTATTTTGCTTAGCTTTATCAGGGTTGGCAACCAACATCGCATTCAGTATTCCATGCACATAGTTTTACAATAAAAAATTAGATTGACAAGACTGGTTTGATAATGACATTACAAGACCAACAATATGAATACAATTAAAACAAAATGAAACTGAAGGAACTACTTTTGAAATTCTGATTATACTGTACTCAATAAGTTTATAAACACATATTCAAGAGGTATGGATAGAGATAGTTAGTTTAAAGTATATATATATATATATATATATATATATATATATATATATATATATATATATATATATATATATATATATATGTTGTTGTTGTTGTGGGGTTTAACACCGTTTTTCAGCATATGATAGGCTATACATGGCGGCCAGTATTAATAGTGGAAGAAGAACCCGGGAAAACCCCGGAAAGAACCATCGACCCATGAGAAGCTTTCTCACATACCCACATTAGTTGAATCCGATACTCAAATCCACACAGACAGAGGTGAGATGGCAGTGATCCATAACGGAGAGCGCTTTAGACCACTAAGTGCCCCAATATATATATATATATATATATATATATATATATATATATATATATGTATATGTATATATATATATATATATATATATATATATATATATATATATATATATATATATATATATATATATATGTGTGTATGTGTGTGTGCATGTGTGTGTGTGTGTGTGTGTGTGTGTGTGTTTGATATAAATGTAGGGTGGCTTAATTTATAGTACAATCCCCTAAATTAGAAGATGAAAATGTGTATCACCTAACTCAGAGAGAAAACCAGTGGGATTCAATTTTATGAAGAATTTAAATGGTGAGGATTTATCACTGAGCAAAGAAAGAAAATGCCCTACTTCAACCAAAAAAGAAGCACAACACAACTTAAATACCAACAAGAATCTGTTATCTAACAAAGGTAAGCAATGCAAAATACTGGACTTGTGTCTTCCTGAAAGACACTTTAAATGATTTGAAAGAATTAGCTAGCTGATTAAGATCCAAATAGACTGGATTGAATAAATGAATTAGCAACTTGGACAAACCTTGTTAGTATTTTCTTTCCATGTGAGGAAGCTTTAGGTAACAAAATGCAAACTAATTAAAGAAAATTTATCCAAGAAGAAAAAACCAGCTAGACATCATAAGTCTTCTTTCAGTGAAAACCCCAAGCCAATAAGACCAATGATTCAGTAGGAGTGATAACAAAACATTTTAAAGATGACCATATTGGATGTGAAAGTGGCATCATTTTTATCTAAAACCAACAAGACATCATAAGATGTCTTCTGCTGAAAACCACAAGGCTATATTCTATTGGTTCAGGATGAATAATAATAACAGGATTTTCAAGATGGTCATTGTGTCAGGCTGGTGGTGGTAGTGGTAGTGGTAGTGGTGGTGGTGGGGCAATATTGAGCATTAGATAGGTACCATTTTCATTTAGGACCAACACAAAATCAAAAGGTTAATGCTGAAAACCTCATGTCAATATGACCATTGAGAAGTGATAATGTGATTTTTAAGAGGGCCACTGTACTGGATGTCTGAATGGCAATATTTTCAGCAAGGACCAACTAGACATTGAACAAAGTCTTCTGGAAAAACCTCATGTCAATATGACTCTCCATTTAGGAGTAGTAGCGATAACATGATTTATAAGATGGCTGCTGCGGTAGCCAGATTAGATTGCACATTAGCATAATATCATTTAGGACCAACTAGACGCCATAAGCCTCTTAATGAAAACCCCATGTTGATATGACCATCCGCTGAGGATCAGTAGCGAAAACAAGACCTTCAAGATGACTGCTGTTGGGCCATATTAAATGTTTGAGTGGCACTATTTTTATTTATAACAAACACAACAATAAGATGAAGGTGTGTGTGAAGTTTCACTTCAATCCTCTAGGATATTCAAAGAAGTAAGTGATAAAATATTTGTGCTAAAAACAGACAAATTATAGATAATGGACAGACAGATTACAATCTCTTCTGACCAGTGAAAATTACAAAAATGATGAGACAAAGAACCAGTCTCAGTGAAAAGTTAAAACTATTATTTAATGAACGTGGTGTAACCATGTATTTTATAGCTACAGCGATGGTAATGGCTACTGGTATATTACGAAATGCATGACCTAAGCAACTTTGGTGAAAGGCTTTGTAACTGGTGGTCTTCAGTCCCAAGATATTTTGACTCCAACTCAAACTAAGTCTACCTACTCGATGCTAATCATTTCTGGACATATTAAATAAATAAATAATAAATAAAAGCTTGAATTATTTATCTATTTTTGGTTTAGC
Source organism: Sinohyriopsis cumingii (assembly GCA_028554795.2). Lineage (NCBI taxonomy): Eukaryota > Metazoa > Mollusca > Bivalvia > Unionida > Unionidae > Sinohyriopsis > Sinohyriopsis cumingii. Next base: position 65,799,561 of record CM068841.1, read on the forward strand.
CAAAAAAGCAGCAGAAGAATAGCCTGGAATTATTGGTTTTTGTTTTAGAGTTCTGGTCAAAATGGTTCTTTTCATTCAAACATGTTATTTAACTTCTTTTATCATTTGTGGTTTATTTTTATTTGCATTTTTGATCAAATGTGCAAACAAATCAATCTATTTCAAAAAGTAAATGAAAGCAGCTCCTGAACAATGAGTATTACAATAAATGTTTAATTCTTTATGTAAAATTCAGTTTTGAGATGTAGTTTTTCTTAAATACCTTTGAACGTACAACATTCTATCACATTAGCAGACCCATCAGTAGGACTATCAGCAATACTCTTCTTATCTATAAGGTGTACACTTTCTTTGTTTCTTTATTTTTCTTCTTATATGTTTTCCACACAAAAAAATGTCTTCTCATACTGTCACTGATTGTTTATACACATTTGAAAATACATTTATTTACTACACTGGCATTTATGTTTTTAAGGGTTTTGACTAAAGTTTAAATAAGTCAATGGAGTGCAATAACTTGTTATTGTGTACGATGATATAATCTATTTTATTACTATGTATGGTGATCACCCAATAAGCACATCTGTACTACTAGATTGATAAAGTGGACCTCAAAACTCTATTGGTATATAGAGTAGTTTGGGGTCTTACTTCATCTATCCATTAAACTATGCTATTATTGAAGGCATACTTGTCTGCAACATGAGTGCACATATCTAAAATTTTTTACACATGCAGGTATTTATCATGGCCTGATTTATGTTTAGTTATCACAGTTCAACAATCCAACAAATTACAAAACAGATAAATTATATTTTGTAACCCAACTTACTGAGAACATGGTAAATTAAACTATCCTTTGTGTAATCTGACTTCTTCTTGAACTGAACTGCAATATTGTCACATGATGAGTTGTTCACCATGTGACTGTTGCATTACAAATCCTCAACCATTTGACAACAATGTGATCAAAACAACCATTTTGGATGAGCAAAGTGGTTATCCAATATTGATAGAACAGCAGACTTTCTGTCACTGTAGCCCTGTAAATCAAAAAGCAATTGGAGTTCCTGTTGTGTTCTGACATGTGGATTTATTAGTCAACATACATTGAACCTGATAAGGAAATATGATGTGCAACTAACCATAACTCAAAATTCATGAAAAATACTAATAGGTGTTTAAAAATTATTCATATGTGCACTCCTATTTTGCTGAGAAATCATTTCCTGATAGTTGCAGAGTTTTATGAATATTTTAGACCATATCCCATTAAGTTGCTGTCATCTAAAACACAAACCAAACTCAACAACCCAAACCAGCGATCCTACCAATACACGTTTGGGGGCTGATTTATTGAATTCTCATACTATTGGAGTCACAAAATATTTTGATATTAATACTGGCTAATTTTGAAGATCATATATATATATATATATATATATATATATATATATATATATATATATATATATATATATATATATATATATCTTAGTGATATGTGTGAGGCTTTTAATTACACAGTTTTAACCTGTTCTTGGAAACAAATACACCATTAAAAAGACAAAAGCCTACTGACCACCAGAGCTCATTTTGTATACTGTTCATTTAAGTTAAAATCTGTAAGATAAAAACATTTTGTAACATGTAAAAAAAGTAACAAAACCAGTAAGTATGTATAAGACAAAAAGAAAATCTTGTACCTAACTTTAAAAAGCAGTATTAATTCATTGTTTTTTTGTAGCAAAGTACAGATTGATTCAAACCAATCTAAAGCATTGTGAAGTTTTGTCTTATATGTAAATTAAACATTTACAATTATTTAAGATGATATTTCTCATTATTTCCGAGGTAATTTGAGCAGTTAAGAACAGATATAACGGAAACAAAACCCTGATTTTATGTGAATTAATGGTGTAGTTCTGACCATCAAATGAAACAGATGACTTTATTTTATAGAGAAAGAAACATTTACTTGCACACTGAAAAAATATTGTCAAAACAGGGCCCATGCAGGATTTTTTCTTCATGTATATAAAATTATAAAAATAAATAAAATAAATTAAGATAAATTAAAAATGTTAAAATTAAATAAAAATAAATTAATATAAATTGATCTATGTTAAAGCTTTTATTTATGTAGAATATATCTGTATACTGTATACTGTACTAAGTAAAATACATATGAAAAATTCAAACTGGTGTCACACCAAATTTCTGAATTCAATAAAAATGTGTCTATATTCCACACATCTTTTATACCTTACATTTTCTTTGTTGTGAACAATGAGAAGTTATTTAGTTTTTTTCTTCAAAAAAAAAACAACCCAACTAAATGTGATAACATATCTACTTTGCTCTGATTTCAGTGTAAGAAAAATAGTTTGAATTGACATTGTGAAAAGATCAGTAGATCTTCACATGAGAAATATTTTATGTCAATTCAACAGCTGAATATCAACCTTGATCATAATGCAACTTTGTTTCCTAAAATAGGAGTAACTGCTAGAATAAAACAGGTATGTGTGTTCCACTGTTTTCTTTAATATGAAACTTTTCGCATGGTCTGGATTCATCTGGCATTTGGTCAGAATTAGCTCATATTTTAGTTTGAATCAGAGAAAATATATATAAGGAACCAAACTCAAAAGATTTATGGTCAATTTCCTACCAAAGGTAGCCTGATGTGGAGAGTAACTTTTTATGAGAGAATAGGAAGCTTACAAGTAATTAGTATAAGACCTTAGAAAAAAACATTCTTTGTAAATGTGGAAAAACATCTTGGTATTAACTCTGCTGAGAACTTATTGACTCACATTCGAATCAAGCACTGAAGCTTTTTTTAAAAACTTTTTTTCACATATAAACTGAGTCTACTTCAAGTGGGTGGTCGTTTTGCCTAGACAAATAAACAAACTTGGTTTTAATATGGCCACTTGTACTGGTGGCCTATCTCTAAAAATAATTAAAATTTGCAAAACCTACAAAAAAAAGAAAAACATCACTTACTCATAATGAAATCTCAGTTGCTGCTGTTTTCCCAAATAACATCAAGCTGTCACAGGTGGTTCCAGTAGATATTTCGAGTGTTATCAATGATTTGATGGCTGACCTCAACTTGTACAATTCTCCAGCAGCCATTGAAAACATGTTAATTCCACTTTATTACTTTGAAACATTTTTGCAATATTTTATCTTTACATTTTATTCATTTTAAAATCAAAATGTTCAACTTTTAACTGGACCTATGTTAATTTGTATTTTGCTGACAAATTCTGAAACCTCCAGAGAAATGAAAATCACGTACCAAAAAATAACCCAATTCAGTGAAGTGTAAATTATAAGCCATAATGACCTACTACTGAATTGAGGAAGTCATGCTCTTGAAGAGGCACCCCACATTTTGTCATTCTAAGTAGTATAACATGTACATGGCAAGTCAAAAACCCAATGTGTAGACATGAGCTAAATGCTAAATGTAACCTAACCTATAGTACAAGTCACATGGGTCATGTAGGCATTCAACACCAAGTCAGTAATGGGTGCCATTTTTTAAAATTTGATTCTACATACCTTTAAGTGGGAAGTATTCACTTCATTAGAATTCATACACATCCATATTTCTTTTAAAGGTCATTATTTAGACGCTTTGAAAGGTGCATATGGTGAAATCAGTAATAAAGTACATATACATTTTTGGACAAAATGAACCTAAAGGTGTGATCCAGTATAATTCAGATTGAATGTCACATGCTGTGATATCACAATGAAAGCTATGCATATTGATAAACAAATTTGTACCACCCTTGACTGTGATGATTCCACTCCACATGCTCTTATTTTGACCCAAGTTTTGTACATGGGCACCATTGTAAAAGTCTATAGCGATAGATAATTTTTGTCTGGAAGTTTCTTGGTAACAGTTATGGAAAAAAGCATTCAATAATCAGAAATTAAATAGACTTTGGGTAAAGAAAATTAGTGCTTTATTTTAAAAGAATAATTTATATTTAATTTAAAATGAGTTACTGTGCATACATGACCCATGTGACTTGTGCTATAGTAAAATGTGATATCTATGTCACCCTCGCCTTCTTCTTTGCCATGGGTGTGGTTCTGATGAAGATGCACAATCATCTAGTTTGATGATTCTAGTGTGAAAATAGTAACACTAATCAAAATCATTGAAGCATACAATATGTGTTACAGTGGCCCACTTTTGTGACAAGAGCATAATACTAAACCAGATGAATTCCATCACCAACCTTTCATGAATCTTGGTATAACTGTACAAAGGGTTTTCAAAATTGATTTGATTATGAGATAAATGCACAAATTTAAACTTCGTCAGTATAATGTAAAGTGAAGGTCAATGTGACCCTCATTTGTCATGAAGGCGTAACACTAATAGCAATGTATACAGTCATCTAGCTTCAAGATTGTACTGTGGACAAAGCTTGAGGAGTAAATTTAAAGATTAAATGTATCCAAATTGTTTTAAACAAGGGAGTGCTACTCATCAAGATGTATCCCTCACAAAGTTTCATGAATCTAGGTCTAATAGTATATATACAGTATGTATACAGGATGCAATAAAACCTAATTGGTCACCAGCTAAATACAAAAGCTTAACCTAAGCCAGTAAAATGTGAAATGTAGGTTAAAATGACCTTACCTTGTGGTATGGGTATGCTACTAATAGAGATGCATAGCATAATATAGTTTGATGATTCTAACATGAACAGAGCAAATAAAATAAACTTTAACCAAAACAAGTGAAGCATGAATTATGGTTATAGTGACCTCTTCTTGTGATGAGGATTTAGTATACACTAAGAAACTCACTCAAAACCATTTTCCTATGACTTTGGAGGAAATAATAGTTAAAATGCAATGAGCAATGCATGCTTATATGACTGTCTTATTCAGATACCACTGCTCAGGATACTACAATGGCTTACATCTATTTTGCAAAGTGAGCTAAAAAGAACAACTCTTGAAAAACGTAACCAAATACTAGTAAGTGTTCTGCCAACAATTTCTAAAGTGTTTAAAAGGACCATTTTCTGTCAGTTGGTGGATGTTTTTTATCAATAATTTCATCCCCACATATTAGCTTTTATATCAGAAAATCGTATTAAGAATAGTAGATAACTGGTACAAGGCTCCTGACAAAAACTCACCAATACTAAAGCCAGGGCATTGTTATTCAAAGATGACCATGATATCACTAACTGATTTGGTTTTGTGCATAACTGAGTGGTTGATGAGGCCATTGTGTGTTCAGAACTGTCTGTGGCACACTTCACAGAAGATGATGCATGGGCTTGCTTGATCGATAAAAGACATGCTGTAGTTCTGAAATACAAGCTGCTCACACTTCTGCACTTCCTTTACAATTCTCTTCAGTTCAAAGTCTTTAGCTACATTGTATAGATGAAACTGCCAGATACATGATCATGTGTGAGATCTTCCCAAGACTTAGGGTCAATGTTTAATTATCTCAAAGGAAACTTTGAAGTATTTCTTCTGACCACCCTAATATCTCTGTCCTTCCTTCAGCTCACTGTATGGGGCCCCGAGTGGCCGAGTGGTCTAAAGCGCTGTCCGTTACGGATCACTGCCATCTCACCTCTGTCTGCGTGGGTTCGAGTCTCAGATTCAGCTAATGTGGGTATGTGAGAAAGCTTGCCAGTAGCTTCTCGTGGGTCGGTGTTTCTTTCCAGGGTTTTCCTGGGTTCTTCCTCCACCATTAATACTGGTCGCCATGCATAGCCTATCGTGTGCTGAAAAATGGCGTTAAACCCTACAACAACAACAACAAAATCAGCTCACTGTACAATATCTTCTTTGCCAGACACTCTTCTGACATCCTGGTGACATGGCCTGTCTATCTCAACTGTGATGTTATTAGCAGAGTGTGGATGCTTGGGATGCCTGCCCCTGTAAGAACCTCACTGTGTCTTGACCCTGTCCTGCCATCGTATCCTCATCAGCTTCCTCAGGCAGCCAGTATGAAAATGGTTCAGCTTCTTGATATGGCGTCTGTAAACTGTCCAGGTTTCACAAGCATACAGCAGTGTTGGCAACACAGAGTTTAAAGAACAGTACTGTTTATAAACTGATAGCCTTGCCCTCCCACACATTTTTATAAAGTCTGAAAAATGGTACACTTATTTTAGCAAGTCTGGGATTCGGTTTCATCATCAATGCAATTGCTTGAGACAGTGTACTGCCGAGATAGGTGAACTTGTTCACTGCCTAGAGGGTTTGGCTATTTATGGTGATGGTAGACTCTAGATCAGGCTTTCTTGGTGAAGGTTGTTGCATCACCTGTCTTCTTGATAGTGACTGTAAGACCAAAACTGTCACAGGGTGAAGAGAAATAATCCATACTCTGTTGAATGGTAGACTTAGATTTGGCATTCAGAGAACAGTTGTCAGCAGATACGATATCATAAGTGGTGACTTCCTCTTAGTCTTTGCTTTTAGATTCACGAGATTAAAAAGTTTGCCCTCAGTCTGTTATCTATTGTCAATCACAGGGTAATAAATCAAGAAAGGCATCAGTAAGCATGGCCATGAACATCATACTGAAGAGGGTTGAAACCAACACACAGCCTTGCTTGACTCCATTGGTGACTATGACTATGAATAGTTCAGATGACTAACCATTATCCATGACATGAGTAAGCCAACTACCATGATACTGCCTTATCATTAATATGAATTCGTCATGGCAACCAAATTTTGCCATCATCTTCCAAAGGCCGCTATGGCCAAATGCTTTTGTCATGTTGATGAATGTTATTTACAGCTTGGAGTTTTTGTTCCTGCCAAGACAGCATCAGAACATAATTTATGTCTTATAGAAAGCTATCTAAGATGCAAAGGAAATAAATTGTTAAAAAAAGTTAGCACCTTTCAGGAAATGACAGAGTTCAAAAGGTGTCAATACAGGTGCTGATTTTGCTTCATTATTTATTTTTTGTAACAGACACTGGTCTTTAACAGATAACGGTCTTTTAACAGATACTGGTCTTTATAATTAATATTGTATTATATGCTGATGAAAATATTTAAAAATTTGGTCAAATTACTAAAAATAAAAGTTCCTCAAAGGGGTGGATGCTATAAAAACATTCCTGGAATCCAAAATTAAGGACATTTCTTCTTCTAAACTGATGAGTATTGAAACCATCTATATTATTCTTGAAATAATCCAACATACCAAAATCTGATAACAACATATCAAATCTGATAACATCATACCAAATTTGATAACTGATATCACCAAATTTGATAACTGATTACATACCAAATTTGATAGCATTATTATTTTCTTAAATGTCTGAGTTCAAATATTCCGAAGATACCTAAAAGTGCTGGACAAAATCTCCTGTTATGTCCAATGACCATGAATCTGATATTGCTGATAAAAGATCATTCAAACTGTCTCAGGCAATTTCAAGAATACCATCATTACTATTTGCTGGGAAAGAAAATATTTATAAGTGGTGTCACACAAAGTATTAAACAGACTTGAGAGTTATTTGAAAAGTTCTTTTTTTTCAAGTAATTGTTTCTATGAAACTGTCATTACATTTCATGCCAATTTATTGACAAAATTATGTTTAAAATAAGCTGCAGCTGCACATGCTGCACACTGGACACTTGCAGATATATGCATCTGTTGTAACATAGGTAAATGACATTAAAATAAGTCACTGAAGAATAATTCTGCTAACAAGCAAAGAGCAGACTGTAACACATGGACATTCTCTGACTAATGTCAAGTCCAGCAATAATAACGTTTAGGGAAGCAATCCTCTGTCATATCCCCCACCTTTTAGATGGTTTCATTCTTACTAAAATAGTCAGGAAAATGACTCGATTCTGGGAGACATCTGGCTGCAATTGGTCAGTGAAAAGTGGCTGCTATGAAGGGGGTAAGAATCACTGAGTATTTTCATGCTTCTAAATTGTTCAAAAAACTGGGAAACAATACTGAACCATCCATCCATTCATATATTGGTAACCAAGGGTAACCATCAACTACATGACAATGCATTGCTGCATAATCTGCTTTTGTGACAGACTTCCCTGAGGCACACAACATCTAAACTTTGTCATATCCTCCATACAGCTCTAATTTAGCTCCCAACTTTGTGATATCCTCCATACAGCTCTGATTTAGCTCCCAACATTGCCACATCATGCATACAGCTCTGATTTAGCTCCCAACATTGCCCATCATGCAAACAGCTCTGATTTAGCTCCAAACTTTACCACATCCTCCATACAGCTCTGATTTAGCTCCAAACTTTGCCACATCAAAGACTCACTTAAAGGCAGATGATTTGAAAGCTGCCACACAATTTGAATTGCAGTTTTCTAGTGTATTAACATGCCACAAAAAGTGATTATAAAATGTCATTAAATAACTGGATAATCAGGTTGAAAGTATGCAGATGTGAATGGAGAGCATTTTGAGAGAGTGCAATTATAAACATTTTTGTGCCATGTAGCAAATTTTTAATATGCCTCGTATATCCACAAACTGGAATTGTATATTTTTATCATGCTTATATGCCAAGTCAAGCTAAGACCAAAACCAAGACCTTTTACCTTAAAATCAATGTCAGTGTTGACTTGTTCATTGGAATGCAACTAAATATGAAGTCTGCTTAAAAATTCACCTGTACAAGTCACTCAGTTCATATGGTCAGTAAAGCACAATAATACAAAAGTGACCTTTGACTTGGCTCCAAAGGTCAACTATGTCTGGTTCTCAAACTCCTTCATAAGAGTGCAGATATAACAGTGGTCAGATCTGCACCACTAGTAGTGAAGGGGGGCACTTTACCGTCAATGGGAATTAGCATTACAAGACCCCTTGGGCAAGATTACCGTCAAGGGAAATTTAACATGGAGAAAAATCGTGGGTTAGATTACCGTCAAGGGAAATTAACATGGAGAAAGAAAAAATCGTGGGGCACTTTAGCGTCAAAGGAAATTAAACAGGGTGGGTCTTTATAGCGTCAAGGGTTTTCACTAAAGTGGGTCTTTATAGCGTCAAGGGGAATTGAACATGGGATTTTTTTTATATTTTTAAAAAAAATTAAAAAAGGGGTAGGCAATGGAAAGGCTATCTCTTTTCGAGAAATATGGGGGCCCTGAAAAGGGCCTTTGGGTTTGTCTTCTTCTTTTAACTTCTTAACTTCTTCCACCATCCTCTTATTTTGTCCATCATTCCTTTCTTCTTTTTCTTTTCTGTTTCCGGCAACCAGTCCGGGTGGCCCATGGCCCGGAACTTCTCTTGGATTTTCATCCAGTTTGTGTTCAGTTTTTCGAATTCATCCCTTTTTTTTCTATTTTCTTCTTCTTTTCTTTCATTGGACCACTTTTCTTTGATCTTCTTGACCTCTTTGGTCAGCACATTCCTCATTAGTTCTTCAGCTTTCTTAAGTTTTTCTAACCCCCACTTCGCGAAACACCAATCTGTCCATTCTACAATGTCTTCTAGAAAGCACCTTGCACTCGTCACATGATCTATCGCTTCTTTTAACTTACCCACTTTGACATACGGTGGGTTAATTAAACCTCTGATTCTCTTCTCCTCATCCTCTATCATTTCTTTTACAATATTTACGGATAAGTGTAGGCTGGTTACTTGTCTTGAGACGAAGTCTTTTGTCACTGCATACCTCCATTCCTGTTCAACCCTTTCTACTACACTCAATCCATCTACCATCCAATACCAACTTCCCATAAGATCGTTGTATAAAGCTGAAGCTGCTAGCATCTTCTTGTTTGCTTATTCCGTAGAATGGGTTCCAATGGCCAACACTGTTAGTTTTATACTGAAAGCGCGTACGTGAAGGAAAACATCCCCCTAAAAACGTAAAATGGATCTTACCTAGATCATGACCAAACATCGCGCGGACGTGAAGGAAAACATCCCCTACTTTCTCATTTCATATAATCAAACCCAAACTATACTCTCCACATACGCTAAGAAACAATAAAGAAACCCATAATCTACTATTCACACAAACTTACCTTATCACTTACAAACACAAACACAAACACAAACACACAATCACATACACTTCCACTATTAATAAAGAGTTAGTGTTTATATTCACACTACTCTACCTACACACATTGGCAAATTGATGGTTATTTCTTTTCTAGAGTATTGGGTAGCCCTGAAAAGGGCTGTTTTTTTGGAACTTCATGGACACCTGGTTAATGGTGGCACCTTCCAGGCCTGGCGCCACATACACATCTTATCCCCCAGTTACTTTTTACCTTTTTGGGGGAGAGAGCAGAAGCAGGATATGTTGCTTCAGAATCCCAATTTTCGCTCTCTGGGATTTTGAAATTTCTTCTCTCCTTTTCCTCCTCCTCTTCTTTGTTTCTTCTTTCCTCTTTATATCTTCTTTCTTCTTCTTCTTTATATCTTCTCTCCTCCTCTTCTTTGTTTCTTCTTTCCTCCTCTCTTATCCTTCCCTCCTCGACAATGGCTTCCGCGGCCAGTTCATTTAATATGCGCCTGGCATATTCCAGATGCACATGAAGCTCCAACAGTTTCTCAAGTCTCGTGTTCATTTTTTGGTGTTGATCAATCAACAAGGGTAGCTGGACTGCCCAGCGAGTTTCAATTTATACTGAAAGCGCGGACGTGAAGGAAAACATCCCCCTAAAAACATAAAATTCATCTTACCTAGATCATGACCAAAAAACAACAACAACGCGCGGACCTAAAAGAAACACTCACTCACTTTTTTATGCTACCCATCACTATTGTAAAAATTTTTTATAAATCACTTCAATAGACTATCCACATATGCAAGGCAATCCAATCTAACCCCAAATTTACACCTCAAACAGCCCAAAAAATAACAAACATCATTTTAATCTACTATCCACACCAACCTACTTTATCACTTACAAACACACAAACACTCAATCCTATACACAAACACATACCCTCACATTTTTTTGAAAAAGAGTTAGTGTTTATTTTCACACTACTCTGCCTACACACACATTGGCAAATTGATGGTTATTTCTTTTCTAGAGTATTGGGGTAGCCCTGAAAAGGGCTGTTTTTTTGTTTGCTATGGCATTCTTTTTTTAGTTTCTAAGAATGCGATGTCCTCTGAGGATAGACTTTCTGGCGATAGATCTGCTTCTTCGGAAAGAGAAGAAGAACTCTTTGGTGTCGATACGGCAATCGACAAAGCCTCTGTCAGCTTCAGGTTGCTGCTGTTGTTGCTGCTGTTGCTGCTGTCTCTGAAGTCTGTACTTCTCTGTCCATTCTTCTTTCTCCCTGTTCATTTCTTCTCTGAAGAGCTCTTCTATCAGGTCTTCAGTGATTTTTAACATTCTCACATTCTCTATTTCTTCTGGCTTCGGTATCAGACTGTGTCTGACCCTATGCAAATTCACGTAGGCTTCGTTGAGCTTAGCTAGTTTGGAGCACATCTTCGTAGGAGGATGAGTCGACAATGGATGGTTAGACTGGGAACAAACCGGTTCTTAAAGTCAAAGCGCGGACGTGAAGGAAAACATCCCCCACACGGTTTTCGAGCCGCAACGTTTAGTGAGTGTCATGAGAGGGATAGTAAGAAATGAAAGAGCATCAATTCAACATTCTTATAGCTAAACAAACCACAAAGGCATTTTTTTCAAAACACAACATTTTTTATTCAAAAATCACTTAAGACTAAACAACAACAACTCAAAATTTTTTTAACAATAATCCAACACTATAACATCTAACAATTTTTTTCAAATCACTAACATTTTTTCTCAATAGACAATCTACTTTAAACAAGGCTGACAACTTTGTGAATGAAATCGTGATTTCCACTGTTGGAAATCATTAGGCCATTGATGGACACTACGTTTCCTAGCTTGAGACAAAAGATAAGCATAATGGTCACAAAACCATCTATCTACTTTCACATCATTTCTAGCAGAAGAACGAGGATCAAAATGAGTCACTAAATGTTCTAAGGAATAGCCCAGGCTGCGATGATGCAGAAAATACACACAGTACTGTCCACACACCAAGGAATCTGTGCCTTGTAATTTCACATTGTTGAAACGGGTGGTTTGAGCATTTCTTTTCATAAAGTCGATGATATCGTCTTCCAAAGGGGGCAATCCGTACGAATCGAAATATTCCACACATCCTTCTTGAGGAAAGTGAACGGCTACCCAGTGGGTTCCTGGGAGATGACTGTCGTCCGTGTTGATCACGTAAGCTTGATGGTCTTTAGGTTTGCGATGAGGAAGTTCATCTTTAGCACAGACGACAGGATTCCAAGAAGCCGTATACGAACTGTGGTTCAAAAGGTAATAAAGTTCCCAGGTATCCATGTTTTTTTCTTCTTCACAGGTAATAATAAGTCGTCAATTCGATCCTGACTTTTTGCTTGAAAATGTCTGACGAATAAACGGTTATTCGTTCTGTTTCCTCACTCTGATTTAGGAGAGCTTCGATACGATGGATCTCTTGAGTGGTTAATGGTGGACAAGAATGTTCACGCAAGTCTTTATACCACTGGTGCAACACGTCTTTGTTCGAGATGAGACTCCAAGCTTCGTCCAGATACTCGTCCAATTTTTCTTCTTGACTCAACATCAGGCATTTATCGTGTTGAATTTGACTGGGATGATCGTTTTGACATCCATAGCAATTTTTCTTGATCAATTCCGTCATTTTTTCCACCAAGTGTTTGGCAAAACAGGAGACTAAATGGGCTTCCTGTTCTGGCCATCTCGACTTCATCATGACAACTTCTTCGTCTTTGTCTTGAGATTCTTCTCCTTCCACGGTCTCCTCACATTTCATCTCCAAAGTTTCTCCACTAGGCAAAGAGGGACAACAGTCTTCCATGGTTTCTAGTAATCTAGAATGACTTCTCTCAAACTGTTGATTTCTATGGTATTATCAAATTCTGCATACAGGATGACGTTCACTGTCTCTAGCAGTTTATCTGCAAACTGAAGTTCCACACGAATCTGGCCAGATTTTATAGGGTGGAAATGTCCCTCGTCGCTGCCTTGGTCTGGAGTGAAATCGAAAGCCCACAAAGCATAGCCTCCTGCGTAATCCTCGTACGTAATACCATGACTGGTGTTGGTTCCTAACTGTCCGGTGGCTTCGTACAGGGACAAGTACGATCTCAAGTAATTCTTCTTGGCAAAGTCAGGTTCGAAAGGTCGGGTACACAAGGTCTTGCCATCGCGACTGACTTCGATTTTCTTCACTAAAAAGTGTTTAAAGTTGAATGGATTTTTATTGATAGCTCCGTTGAAGGCTACATTCTCGACGATACCAAGGATTAAACGTTTCGGTAGCTGTCCTTGAAACAGATGATCTTCGATCATGGAATGATGTCCAACGGGAATGGTGAACGTTTTCACTTCCACGCGTCGGATCGGATACTTGGCGGTCGTTCTGCTCAACGTCTGACTGATGTCGTTTCCCACTTTGGGTAACACTTCCACACGTCGTACGTAGAGTTTGGCTTCTTGGATTTTGGTTTTGTAATCGTCATCATTAGCCAATAAATGGAAAGCGGTACTGCTCCGATTCAGTCTCAGGCGAACATTCACTCCGTTCAGCAAATATTTCTCTTGCAACCACATGTCCAAATGCAAACGGTCCATCAGTTCTAAACTTTTGTTGTCTCCTTTGATTCTGTCTCTTCGTTCTACAAATCCCGCATTGTGTTCCTTCTTTGTATCAATTTCGGTTTCTTCAAACTGGCCTGCATCGTCACCTTCCCATACCACACAGGCATTGAGATGAGTGTTCTTGGCGTCTATTCCGTACGTCAAGAGATTTTCCAGGTAGGCACGGTAAGGGTAAGTATCCATGCTGCTGCTGACCAGTTTGTTATTCAAGTACAAGTCCACTCCACTGAACAAGGAATGCATGAAATTGTTGACGGGAGCTACCGCTTCAGTGTCTATATCACCTCCTGTCTTATCTACAACTTTGACTTTCAAGTACAGGTAACTGCTATTCAGATCGATGTAATCTTCGGGCTGTCCTTTGATTTCAAACTCGATGGGAGCGGAATCGGTCAATGAGGAGACCGGGTGAAATTCCACCCATTGGGATTCTTGCATCGTCATCATCGTGGGGGGCATGGCAAACAGATCCAGTTCCGTCTTGGAACAAGCGCAAGACTCCCGGTGCATCATTTTTTTCCCTCTTTCTCAATAATCGAAAACGTCTAAGTCTCGAACGGTTCTTCTTTTCTTGGCCTTTCTCGCTTGAAGTCTGGTGAAAGGGTGTTTTCTTCGTCGTCTCTTTCTGCCTTGTCCTTGCTGAATGCCAGACTCGGTAGCGTGCAGGGCATTTATAGGTGTGTCTCGTCGGCCTAAAATGTCTTTGCCCGTTTGCAGCAAGACATTTTTGCCTGCCCTCATGAAGGCTTCTTTAGGGTTTTGTTTGTCGATGATGACATTTTGGAGAAATTCTTTGCCTTGCGTTAGTGCCGCATCTTTCAAGGCGTGCAATCCGCGTGTCACCATCGGTTTCAACACCGGGGCCACCGAACGATAGGCCGATTTTAACATATCTCCTAAACCGTGTCCTCGTTGTCGAGCAACCCCTCGGTACACTGGATACATGACTTACGAATCGTGAGAGAACCGTTTTCGAAAATGGAGTTTCACCGTGACTTTTCCTTTGGTGAATGGAATATTTTGTCCCAAATCTCCTTTTATAGTAATGTTGACCGTGTCCAAATACGACTTGCTGACCGGCAAATAGTGAGGATGGACAAATTCGCGGTGGACGTGGTAAGTGTTTCCACCTTCCTCGTCAGCGTTTGCGGCAGAATCCACTTTGAAAGGAATGACACGCAGTAACGGTACGGAGGTGTGTCCCACCACGTTGTATTCCACCACATCGGAATACACAAAGATCAAATTCAGTCCTTGGTTCAGTTCTACCGGGGTACTAAAATACTGGCCAAAAGACTCGTTGTTGTAAATGACTGATAATTCCTTTTTTTCTTGTTCTATTTTCTTCCTCAGCTTCATGTTACCGCCCAACATGTCAAACAATTCATCACAGAAATAGAAACCCATGATTTTATCCCCCTCAGGAAATTTCATCAGGAAGCGACGAGCTGTTTTGTGGTATTCTAGGGTGACACTTTTGTTCTTGGCAATGTCAAAAGCTTTCCCAAACACACCATTATACCTGGTGGCTATGGTGTTGACCAAATGTTGGCCACTAAAATAATAACCTGGGGGAATGAACAAGTGATAGGTGGTGTACTTTTGATTATTTGTGCCAGGGGTTTTCTTTTCATATTTGCTATGGGTATCCATCCACTGTTGCAATTGTTGGTCATAAACTTCCACATTAAATTTATTTTGATTGGCAACGACATTGAGGATTTGGGTCGGGTGAATCATTTCTACTAAAGCCACTTCCCAATGGGCTTCGTGATCTAAGGGGATGGCTTGAGGTAATTTGGCCGTGTAACAGCACAACGTGTTATTGGGAAACACCTCCATCGAACTGTCACTGGGTAAAGTTAAGTAAAATTGGTTTTGGTGACTCATAATTCCAGAGATCTGTGGCTGTCCGAGGGGTTAGTGGATGTCAGAGGCGTGTCTCCGCCCAAAATGGGGTTCTGATTGTGGTTGGACTGGTGACTGACACTGGCACTGGACACAACGTTCCCGTTCGAGGAGAATTTCAGGGAGGGATTAGGAAGCAGGTAACCGATGCAACTGCTCAATAAAATGGTCCACAATTGTTTGTCTCCTTGTTGCAAACTCAAATTGGCAATGGCTGCCCCGATGACACAATACACCACGAAGATTTGGCAGAAAAAGACGATTTGCGTTTTAGGCACACGTTCTCCACACCACACCCACAAGGGTTGTTTTTGTAAATCTTGCACAGAAGAACTAGGTGAAGAAGGAGTGGTCGACGTAGCTGCGTCTGCTGAGTGAAAGGGCATGATGGTCACTTCTTCTTTTTATAGTCGATGACTTGCGAAGCGTCGATCCAAGAATCGAAACTGGGTGGATATCCTTTCCAACGTACTTTGACTTCTTTGACACGTCGTTTGCCCACTTTACGGGTTCTGCGTTCGAGAATGCTTTCGATGTCGTACACGTCGTCTTCTTTTTTGGTGACACGTTGTAACTCGGGCAAATAAAACGTTCCTTTGAGTACTTCTCCGTTCATGTCTTCCAATTTATAGACGGCAGGATGACGGCCATGCACTCGTCCAGTGACACGAAACAATTCGGTCGTCCAGTTAGGTAAGTAACCTTTGTCGAAAGTGCGTTTGGTTTTGCCAATGCGCACCCAATCTCCTACGGTCAACTCGCCACTTTTCTTGGGGACAGCCCTCGTCGGGGACGTACCGAACAGGCGCTCAAACACCACCACTTCGTTCTCGGGAGTCACGTCTTGCGGGGCACGTCCGATGCTTCGATGGTAAGATTGGTTGTACGCTTGCACCAGGTGCGATAAGATGTCGATGTACTTCAGAGTGTGGTGATGCGTAAAATATTTCCACATGCGTTCTTTCAAAGTGCGTTGAAAACGTTCCACGATGCTGGCTTTGGTTTCGGGATTCTCGGTGGTAAAAAAATGAATGTCACGTTTCTTTAATTCTTTTTGGAAAGCTTGGTTCAGAAATTCGGTGCCTTTGTCCGTTTGCCATCGAAGAGGGTGACGACCGCTTTGTTTCAACACCCGTTGCAGGGCTCGCACTAACTCGCTGCTGGATTTGGAAGTCAAGGGCACGACCCAGGCAAATTTGGAAAAGACGTCGATGACACAAAACAAATATTTGTAACCACGATTGTAGCTGGCCAAATGAGATGGTATTCCATCCATCGTTTGTAAGGCACTAAAGCTAGTTTTCGTCCTTCCATGGGGTTGTCAGGGGTCGATTCTGAGATTTTGGGACTTCCGAGGGCCTTTTTATCTTGCTCCCATCAGTCCTCCCAACATGGTTCCCAAGACTCCTTTCAGTATGGGGCCTAACAAGAGGGGCAAAATGCCTCCACGTTGCACTAACATCTTCTTTTTTTGACGAATGGGAATTTTCTTTCGAACCATTTGGCGAAGAACGTGACGATGTTTGCTTAAGCATTGTTTCTGGTGTTTGGACAAAGGGATCGTGCCTTTCAAAACGTTCAAACAACATTCGCACACGGTATCGATGACCTCTTTGGAGGCCGTTTGAATGAGTTTTTTTCGTAGGGGTGGAGAAGCTTTGGACAGGACAGATAACATGTCCCCATGTTTGGCTAAACGTGGTGGCAGTCCTTTCCTTTTCTTTCCTTGGGGTTTTCTGGAGGGTGACATCTTTGAGTCTTCAGGAGCACCAAAAAAACACTGATACCCTACTGGGTCACAGGCCTTTTTTATACTGGAACGCGTCGCCACTGATTGTCTTTACGTCGTATCAACTTCATGACAGGCATGACACGTCGTGCAGGGGTACGCAACGGACTAAATCGAGCCAGTTCTTGCTTGGACAAATCCAGTAAACTTTGTAACATGCCCGATCTTTCTTGGACTTTGATTTTGGGAGAAGGTACTTTGTGAGCAGCAGCCACTGCCACTAAATTGGAGGGTCCTGCCACTGGGGAATTTCTTTTGGGGGTCATCAACGGAGAAGTTCTTGGTGTGATCAACGTCTCCAAGTACTCTTCAGTTCCTGGTGACATCAACGGAGAAGTGGATAAACGTGAGGCTGCCGGGGACGCAGTCACCGCTGTGGCAGACCGTGGCTTGCGAGTGTAAGGTTGCGTATTGGCCGAAGTGCCTCTCTTGCGACTAGTTTTCTTCTGTGGACTTTTCTTTTTCTGAGGACTTTTTCTCTGTTTCTTTTTCTGGGGGCTTCTTTTCTTTTTCCGGGGTGGTGGTGTCTGGTAAGAGGACGGTCCTGCCACTGGAGAAGTTATTCTTCTTGGGGACCTGGTCTTTTTCTTTTTCTTCTTGGGGATAACTTTGGGGGCATTAGGATCCCATCTTAAGAGTGGGCGAATGATGACCCCTCCTAGAGTACCGCTCCCTCCAGGTTTCAAAATGATTTGTTTTTTGGTTTGAGTGTCGATGCGGGGATCGGCCAGTTGGACCAAAGCGACTTTGTTTCGATCGAAAAAGCGTTTGGTTTCATGAGGAATCTGAATGATTCCTTGGAGTAATTGACGTGCTGTCACCGTGAACCATCGTAAGACTTCTTTGAGACTAGCTTCTAAGACACGAGCTCGTGTTTGTGGATCTTTTTCTCGACTGATGCCATACAAGGCACGAATCAATTTGACGGGAAGATGCGACTGAAGGGACATCATGTTTACACTGTGAGTGAGACAGACGAAAAAGGGTCTGAGGTTTTTATAGATTTTTTTATGGGGAGTGAAATGAAGTCGAGGACGGAGACGTGTACAGGACAGGCCCTCCGTCTTGGCACCAGTGGTGAAACAAGTGGGTACGAAATCGCAAATCCTCGGGGGTGGTAGGTTTCAAATCGACGAGTAAATAGGCGTGTGGCGTTTGAGTGGCATCGTCGTACGCCTGAGTCAGCCAAGGCGTTCCTAACTGTTTGGCTAAGACTTGCACTTGCGATTTATCTCGAGGGCTTTTAAACAAGACCACGTAATGCGCATTGAGACTGATGGTGCGATGGGCTTTACTTTGTTGAAACAAATTTTGGGTAATGTAAACGACACTGGCATTACGGTGATACCTTTGCGCGTGAAACACAATTTAATTTCTTCTTCGTCTTCTCCTAACATGTCGTCGAAAATGACCAAATGGGTTTGACGGGAGTCAGAGACGATGCCGTCGTCTTCTTTAGGAATGCCTTCCACTAACACGATGGAATCTCCTTGACTTTCTCGCAAGAGACTGTACGCCGATTGCCACTCTTTGTAACACCACACGATTCGTTGAGGGGGCCGATCGATCAAATGATGTTTATGTTCGATCAAACGTTTGACGAATTCGGTTTTGCCAGAACCGCTAGGTCCAGCAATGAGCATGTTAAAGGGATGGCGAAGATACAAAGCCTCCCAACTGGCACGATCTAAGTGTTCGTCGATGACTTTGACAGTAGAGGAAGAGGGAGCAGAGACAGTAGAGGCAGCCATGGTGTGAGAAATGTCACTTGTGACACGAAAAACAAACAAGACAAGAGTTTATATACTTTTTTCAGAACACGTTTATTGAATGTTTTTTATCAAACATGAATACGAAAGACAAAAATACATAAAAGCCAAAGGCTTAAGTACAAGGATAAAAGGCACATGATAACGATGAACGTGGAATAAACACAAGTGTCTGTACAACAACCACATGTTTTGGGTAATGTTCTAACCAGTTCTATAGTAGGGGGTAAGGTCACACAAGTGTCCTCCCGAAAGGGTCTTTCAGGTCTGTCCACGACAGTCCTGTCCTGGGTGACGGGTTCTTCTGGCACCGTCACTAACACGGGTTGAAAAGTAACTTTTTTCCTTGAACAACTCTCGTGCATACTGGGCCACTTCTTGGGTCCAAGCCTCAAAACCACATTCTTTCCAGGCACGGACATCTGTCCAATGGGGATGTAAGTCACAAGCTACACACACATCGTCATACACGTCTTGGGTAGCTAAAAGTTGACGAATCTTTTTTTCCTGTTGAGGTCGAGAAGTATCCAGATGAAACCGCAAGGTTTTGAGCAAAAGGAGTTTTTCGTGACCATTTAAGGCCATTGAGGTGGTAAGTACTGATCGTAAAGAGTCCACAAAGAATCGGCTGGTAAACGAAATCCCCAAAAACAAGTCACTAAGACACACACCACTTGTCGTCCCAAATTGAACGGATACAGTTCTTGTAATAATTGATGGTAATGATCCACGGTTTGAATATGGTCATTGAGTTCCTTCCACGGAATCTGTTGAATGATATGTGACATAATCCGTGGCATGGCAACTTGATTTTATAGTGTCTTTGTTTCGGAAGCAATAAAGGTAATTTTTAACCAAACACGTTCGTTCTCCAGTAGGGAATTTAAATGTTACATACTGTAACTGAAACGTCAGAGTTTGTCTAGATGTTTCGTCTTTTTCTAAGCAGATTCCATGTAACAAATGTTGGTAATCCTTTAACTCGTCTTCCTCAATACGTTGCAGTAAGTGAATCTCCAAGTAACCAAAATTACGAACGTCTAGCCCATCATCATTCATATACTGAAAGTATTCAACAAGGTCTGACCAGTGAAAAAATTTCTGACGAATCAGTCCTCTTATACCATTCAGGTACCAGTGGTTAAAGATTTGGTGACGTAACGGATGCAATTGTTCTTTACGTTTTACTTGTATTTTGAACAGCTCTCGATAAATCCTTTCTCTCAACTCCTCAGGCAAGCCCAAAATGTTCTCTTGTAAAGTATCCATAAGTATATACACTGTTTTTGGAATCGCTGGGTGGTGGCCAATAGCCTCGTTTAACCTTGTGCCTAATGTAATATCCACTCATAATCAGTCTTCTTGTACTTTGGAACATAGCATAATTTAAAAACGGATGAATCACTTTGAGTTTGCGTTTCACTTGTATTTTGATCAGTTCTCGGTAAATGCGTTCTCTCAACTCCACAGGCAAAGCACGAATGTTCTCTAGCAAAGTATCCATGAATAGGTCATACTAAATCCTCTTTGGTCTGACACAAGAAATGTACTCTTTGCACAAACATGGTTTCACTTCAGTGTCGAATTTAAATCGTTGAGTCACTAATCTACACATTACAATTCGTTCAGAAGTTTCCTCTTTCACCAAGTTGACATTGTGTTCAAGATGTTGGTAATTCGTTAACTCTTCCTCTGGAATTCGATGCAGTACGTTTACAATGATGTAACTACAATCGTCCATACCAAACCAATCCTTTTTAAAACTAGAGGATCGTTGATCAATGTCTGTCCGATGGAACACTTTCAATTGAATCAATCCTTGTATAGCTTTCAGGTACCAGTGGTTCAAACACCGGTGACGTAACGGATGCAATTGTTCTTTACGTTTCACTTGTATTTTGACCAGCTCTCGGTAAATGCGTTCTCTCAACTCCACAGGCAAAGCACGAATGTTCTCTTGTAAAGTATCCATGAACAGATTATTATGGTAAGAAGTTACTTCAATGTCTCGGTCCCACTAAGGGTAAGTAATGACAATTCGGTGACCATCGAGCATGTTCAACGTAGGCCGAATCTTGCGGTTCCCAGTGGTGAAGTGACACACCGCAACTGAAGCACTTGACTTTATCTCTTTCGCCCAAGTAGAAAAATCCGGCTCTGGCTAATTCTTCGGGGGTCGGTCCTCCCAGATACTTAGGCCATTTTCCTTTGAACGATTGAAGACGATTTTCAAAGTCGCAGTATTCCGACAAACGCACAGGGAACGAATATTCGTCTTTCACAGGTTCGTTTCGATGAGGGTTGAGTGACATGGGTAGGAGTTTGCTCAGGGCTGGATGACATCCGTAGGGGGGTAGACGTGAAGGTGAACATTCCCCTTTAAAACGAAACCCAGTAAAATGGCCAAGAGGACGAGCGGCATCACTTTCGCATCCCACAGGTTTGACACGCACAGCATCACTTTCCATGATAGGGGTAGGGACACTAAAGTTCCCATGATGCTTTACGGCATCGCTCAGGTCACAAGGTACAGCATCGGTCCCATCGCAAGGCTCACAATCGCATTCCACTTCCGAAGCCTCACACTTGAATTGTGCCCTTCTAAACAACTTGTTCTGTGTTTCTCTGAAAGTATTCATCTT
This sequence comes from Sinohyriopsis cumingii, assembly GCA_028554795.2. NCBI lineage: Eukaryota > Metazoa > Mollusca > Bivalvia > Unionida > Unionidae > Sinohyriopsis > Sinohyriopsis cumingii. The sequence goes on from CM068841.1 coordinate 65,821,388, forward strand.
GTTCGCTCGGTCTTGGTAGTCACAATGAACTATCGATCTTGACCATAGCCCCCTTTTTATACTAGTCTCAATGCAGTCTCCAGCTTGTACATCTTTCCTTTTTTACGTTTTTTATGTCCTGTTCTGGAAGGCACCATCTCTAAGGTACCGTCAACATTGTACCGTAGTGTGATGGGTGGAAAGGCCATAGAAAGGTAAGGACAGTGCGGAGACCATCGAGTATGTTCCAGAATAGCTGAATCTTTATAGATACATAGATCCATTCGTAACTTCAGTCCGCAAGCGAAACACTGTACCTCGTATCCCAATCCTGACTCAGGTCCCAAGTAGACAAATCCTGTTCTAGCTAAAACATGCGAAGAAGGTAATCCTTCCCTATCCGTAGGCCATTTCTGAAACGTGTCCAATCGACGGGCACAATCACAATAGTCAGGTAAGAAGACTGGAAAATGGTAGGGTTTGAACTTGGAGTTCTCATCGGGTTTCTCACTCGATTCTTGCTGTGGCGAAGTCATCTTTCTGGTGGGGTAACTATCCTCTTACAACCAATGTTTTATACCAACGTGTCCATACGGTAAGGTGAAATGATTGGGAAGTCGAACTCGCTTCTGGTACACGATTTGATAAACTTTTTCCAAAGGTCGACTGACGATGTGGTGAGTGGGTAAACGTACAATCTTGTTCGGTTGGTAAGTGGTCACATTAAAGTTTCCATCCTCTCCCGATTGCAAGGCTTCTTTCAATACCCCAAAGTTGACCACTCGACTGGTACGATAATTCAGAGTCAGTCCTTTCACTTTGCACGTCGTGTGCACTTCTCCTTGTTTGTCCCGGTATTCGTAGCCGTAATTTTTGGGACCGCCACTGACGAAACTTAGAATCTTGTCGTCGGGATGCTCGTCTGTCCAGGCTCCTAAACGGTCTCCTTCGATGTCAGGGTGATGTTGAATCGGGTGATGGATGTAAATGCAACTGTCCGTGTCAAAGTACAGGACGCGTTCTTCTAACAGTTCTAAAGCTTCGTACAATTTTAAGCGAGCATGAGCTGTCACGTAAGCCGCAATGATGACATTTCCAAAAGGGTCGTCTTGTACAAAGTCCAGATCTTCTTCGTAATTGACCAAGATCAAATTCTCTCGAACGACGTCCACGTGTTTCATGTATTTGGTTTTGTCGTGAATCATCTGGAAGTAGCGGGAAGGTTCTGTCAAATATTCCGTCTTGGGTAAACACGGTCGTTGTGCCATTTTACCCCACAAGCAATTTAACATCACTCTGGCAAACGATCGCCTGCCTTCGTTTTTCTCGATGTGGTCTAAAGTGATGCCTTCTTGTTCGTAGTATTTCTCTTTGAATTTTATTTGGTCTTCGGGAGTGTGACACCAGGAAGGATAGCCGCTGGCTTCTTGTTTCAGTTTCAAAAAGACATCCACGTAGTCGGCGAAAATGCCTTTCTGAGTAGGGTCACCCTTGCGGTATTGTTGTGTCTTGGGAAAGTGGCAAATTTCGTACACTTCTAACAGTTGGTATCCCATGTCCAGAGCTTTGAACAATTCTACGCTGACCCAGGTTCCCGTCAAGGCCCGTTCTTCCTGGCTGTGCTGACAAGGTTGGTCTTGGTTGCACGTTTCGGCACAAGTACGGCACAAGGGAAACATCAGTTTGCCTTGACAATGGTGAGGTAAGACGGGATGGTATAGGTTCGTGGGAGGCAAAACTTTGCACTTGATCAAGCCTTCGTATTGTCGAATGTTGACCAGGTCGATGTGTTCCGTCAGCAATTGCGGGTGCCCTACAGGAAAGCGACAATATTTGCACACGTAAGGATACAGCGAACACACGTCCAAGTATTTGATTTCTTCTCCTTTCTCTTCGTCGGCTTGGTACAGCAAACATGTGGCATTGGTCCTTCCTCCGTACAAACTATCCCTCGGGTTCAGCGGGTCCATGAACTGGTAACTTTTCACGAGGCGTTTAAACTCGGGATCGGTTTTCATACGGTGATCGTATTCGTGTTCCCACATTTCCACCACTTGGTATCCTTGCTGTTCTAACTTTAGGCGTCGCTGACAAGTGTCCTGGTACAAGTCTTCCATGGTTCGTTGCAGAAACTGATTTTTAGTGCCACGGTCAGGGTAACAGACGGGACATCCGTGAAATAAGCAACCGTTAAACTCGTACACGATCTTTGGGTTTTCTAAGTCCCAGCCATCGACCGAATACGTTCCGATGGTCTTTTCGCCCCCTCCGTTGCGAGCATGCTGAATCCACTTGTCTTCCTTGTCGCACAAGTAATGTAACCAACGTAGGGCTTTGACCGAGTATTGACGCTTGACAAAGTGGGTGGTTTGAGGACTGATGACAGCCACGGTCTTTTCAGGCATGAATCGTTGTCGATACACTAAGGAACACGCTTTGGCAATGGTGCAAGCTTCTTTCAAAGGATCGACCCCTCCGTGTTCCATGAACAGTTCTCGAAATTTTCCACAGCAACATCGTAAAATGTCCACGTCGGAACGACAATACCACTGGACAACAAATTTTTACAAAAGTCATGTTACTGAAATAAAATTAGTCAATTCTTATCAATTTTTATGTGCTGAACACGAATATGACAGTCAAATTGCAAAATTGGCTCTAGTTTTTTTGTAATCTGCAAGAAATTAATGTTTACATAACGAAATGCATTCCAATAGTAAAAGGTCAACTGTAATAGCCTACCTATAAAAAATCAAGTCATTGACTACATCTTAGATTTCTTCGCCTGTCTCTTGTACAGCTGTTCGGGAGCATCTCTGAGGAGTGTCCAGCAGTAGTCAGCCAGCATTGTAGTGGACCATTTTCCCTGGTATCTTTGTTCCATTGTTGCGATATCTTGATGAAAACGTTCGCCGTGTTCATCACTAACAATACCACAGTTGCTAGGAAAGAAATCCAAATGGGAATGAAGGAAGTGAATCTTTAGAGACATATTGCAGCCAAGTTTCTTATACTTCATCAACATGTCTTCTACTAGTTCCTTATAGTTTTCTGCCCTAACATTTCCTAGGAAGTTTGTAGAAACTAGGCGAAAAGCATTCCATGCTTGTTTCGCGTCACCTTCCAGCAAGTTGTTGAACCGGTCATCTTTGAAAAGCTCTCGAATCTGAGGACCCACAAAAACTCCCTCTTTAATCTTTGCTTCGCTGAGTCGAGGGAATTTTTCATGCAGGTATCGGAATGCTGGCAAAGTCCGGTCAATGGCTTTCACGAAGTTCTTCATCAAACCTAGTTTGATGTGAAGGGGTGGTAGCAAGATTTTCTGAGCCTCAACCAGAGCTGGGTGTTGGATATTCTTCTCTCCAATGGCTACATTCTGCCTGTGAGTCCATTCCTTCCTCATGTAGTGCATTTCCCTTGCTCGGCTATCCCACTCGCATAAGAAACACATGTATTTTGTATATCCTTGCTGCAGTCCCATTAAAAGGGCAACTACCTTCAAATCACCACAGAGGTGCCAGCTGTACTTGTTATACTCAATGGAATTCAGTAGCTGCCTTAAGTTATCGTATGTCTCTTTCATGTGGACAGCATACGCTACTGGAATAGATGGAAGAATGTTTCCATTGTGCAAAAGCACAGCCTTGAGACTCAGTTTCGAAGAGTCCACAAATAGTCTCCATTCTTGTGGGTCATGAGTGATTTTTAAAGCATTCATGAGGCCCTCAATATCGGAACAGAATATCAGATTACTTTCCTTTCTGAAGAAAGGCTCCAATTGCTGGTGGCGCTTTCGATATGCAGTAATTGTGACATCTTCTTCTAGAAGATTCCATTGTTGGAGTCTTGATCCTAGCAATTCTGCCTTGTTCTTTGATAAGTCCAAATCACGAATCAGGTCATTTAGTTCTTCCTGTGTTATTCTGTGTGGGGTTGATGATGCACCACAGTGAAAATCTGGATCACTGCATGCTGATGGACCAGGAGAAGAACAGGTCGACTCACCTTTGTCTTCGTCAGATGAATCAAGAGAATATTCTGCTGGAGGTTCTGGAATAGGAAGTCCCTCACCATGTGGAACTGGTCTCAATGCAGACGGAATGTTTGGGTAGACTATTCTCGACTTCTTTCGCTTCGTTATTCCGCCGGAAAGAGGAGGAACCAAGCAGAAGTAACAGTCATTTAGGTGGTTGCTTGGCTCTCTCCACACCATTGGGACTGCAAACGGCATTGATGACCTTTTGCAATTCAACCACTGTGAAAGCTGTGTTGTACATGTAGCACAGCATATATGCGGAGCCCAAGGCTTGTCTTGGTCACCAACCTTGCATCCGAAGTAAAGATGATATGCCTTCTTCACTTGAGAATTGATACTTTTCTTCTGGTTGGCAAATGTCACTTCCCCACAAATATAGCAAAAATTGTCCGCGGTATTAACACACTTTCGAGGCATTACTGTTCTTTATTGTACGTAAATGGATAAAATAATAAGTTTTATGTAACAGTAGCTTGAACTGTCTCGCACAACGTCTAAAATATTTTAAATGCTGAACCTATCTGATTGGGCTTTATATAGTACACTGCTTACGTCAGCTTCAGCAGCCGCCTGGCATTAGTATAATAGGCCTACACATGTATAGTACACTGCTGACGTCAACTTACTTCAGCAGCCGCATGGCATTAGTATTGCATTGCATCAGAAAATGATGCAATCAACTGTGGATGATGTGAGCATGATGGTATTATGCAATGTTACATCATTATTCCGGATGTTGCTGCAGTCCTACTGGAGAAATTTACACAGTGAAACATAGAAAATGTGGTATATGAATATCTTCAAAACGAGAGCCAATACAAATTTTTCACGGTTATATTCGTGTTCGGCACACCAAAATACTACAGATTAGGGCCTTTTCAAGTCAGTAATGATTTCACTGTTGACCAGTGTACTTTAACATTTCTTCCTGAAAGTCGAAAGGGTCCGAGGCGTGAGCCTGGTACCAAGCGTAGAAAGCTTCTCGTTGTTCGGTACGCATGTTGTCGGGGTCGTAATAGTGAGCCTCGGGCAAATGGGGTAGAACGGCGTGTTGATTGGCTTCCGTATTGAAAAAGTGTGGAAAGTACCCTTTAGCCATTTCTGTCATTCCAAACGTTTTAGGCATTCGACTCAAAGGCATGGCCAAGTAGCTCATCGAATCTTTAAACTGCACTTGTCCCACTTGCATGAAAATGATTTTGGCTCCGTTCAAAGTCACTTTAGGACGTTCGGTGCCTTGTTCTGTATAGTATCTCAAAAGAAACTGTCCATCGTATCCGGAGAAATTGTGAGCCATCACCGTGGCATGACGATGACAATCTCCGTAACGTTCGATGTCCTCTTGGCTCCACGTCTTGTCGACGGGGTCTAAGACCCATTGGGCAAAATCGGCTAACGTGTTGGGTCCCCGAAAGATTTTTTCACGCCCTCCGGGAATCTTGCTGCAGTGAGGGCAATGACTGAAGATAGGTTCTTGAATGCACTTCTCGCACGCTCGATGAGCCACGCCGAAATTAGGAATGTGAATGCCGGTTTCTTGCATGCATTCGAAATCGAAAAAGATGAAATTGCCTTTCTTCTTGTGACCGTCCTCTTTCTCTGGTGGGGGTTGGTATTTTTGCACGTAACATTGGTGTTCCAAGTCCACGATGTGGTCACAAATGTGACATTTTTTCTTTCCTGAACATACGTGTGCCTTGGTATTATTGGTACGTATGACTTGTTCACACGTAGAGCACAATCTCAGCAGTTGAAAAGCGCATTTCTTCTGTGAACCTTGCGTCTTCAAATGTTGTTGGTAACAGGTAGGGCTGACAAACGTGCGCAGACAAGTCGAACAAGGCACTGGTTCTTCGCTCAGACAGGGTGAAGAGGCCAAACATCCTGTGCATTTCGATCCACAATGCTTGTGTTGCTCTCGATTATTATAACCATGGTCACATTTCTCACAGTAATAACCGTATCCCAGGAATCCGGTGATACTGGTAATGGTATCGAAATGGTCATCGTGATGATAAACGTGAATGTATTTTCCGTCCTTAAAATCTTGCCCTCGAAACAACAGAGACCCGCGCACTTCTTGAGGGTGCACTTTCAAAGTGTATCGTGGAGCTAGGGCATCTTGCAATTTTTGCATCTCAGGAATGCCACAGGGTGTGTCTTTGGACATGCCAGCTTGTCGTAACAGGAGTTCTGCTTCACTTCGTTGTTTGCCTCGGTCCGATTGTCGAATGTTCTCCCAGTCTCTTTTCCATTCTGCCGTGTCGTTCTTGTTGACATAGGTTCGTCCCACCACGATGGCACGGGCTAAACACATCTGGTCATGAGGATTGTGAATTTGGACAAGGCTACGCTTAATGCTGCGAAGGTCATTCACCAATAACATCTTTTTGCGTCCGGTCCCTTGAGGAGGAGAGACGTGGGTCATGTCCAATGTGGCTTTTCCATCGGTGATGTCAAACTGGTCATTGGATTGTTGCACGTGTTGAATCTTGTCCATGACTTTGGAAGCAGTCAATTCTGCAGGGCTGCTAAACTCGATCCAAACAGGGGATTTCAAACCGTCGTGTTGTATGGAAAGTCTCAAGCGGTCGTCTTCTTTGGGTTGACATTGTCGCTCGAGTGCAGTGAGCAGAGAATCCCACACTCCGGTGATGAACCCTTCTGCTTTCTCTAACGGTACTTCGGACTTGAAATCTTTAAACTTCACCGTGTATTTGTAAGCCGTGGTTCTAAATTTTCTAGAGGAGCGCTTTTCCGTCTCTCGAATGGAATAGTATTTTTCAGGGTTGACTAAGGGTGGTGAACTTGGTTTAGAGGGTTCGGATTCTGGTTCACTCATGTCCTCTTCAAAATCACTGGCATGAATTTGTGCCAAGATTTCAGCCCTGGTACGAGGCGATAGATCACGTTTCTGCCTCTTACTTTCTTCTTCTTTCTTCTCGAATGAATGGGATCGTTTCATCTTGAAAGCAAAAAGTCAAATGACTCAAGTTCAAACACCATGAGCTACTTTATAGTCATAGCAGACTAGCGTATATAAAAGGGTGTGTGTCTTGTCCTTTCACTATTCATTTCACTCTCAAGCCGAGCACAACGATGGAAGAGACTAACCAGATGGAACGTTTCGTCAGAGCTTTGCGAGGGGTCATTAGAAAATTCTCTTCAGACCAGCCTACGGACTACTCTCCTTCCTTTAGAGATAAAAGTCAAGATACTTGCTATATCTGTCAGAAGAAAGGGAATTGGTCTTCAGAGTGTCCAGACCGTCAAAAAAGAACAAAAACAGGGACTAAAAAAGACAAAAGTCAAGATACCTGTTATTATTGTAAAGAAAAAGGACATTGGTCTCCAGATTGCCCAAAAAAGAAACAAGAGGAGTCAGAAGAAAAGAGGGATTCTTCAGAAGAGAGGGATTCTTCGGAAGAAGAGAGGGATTCTTCAGAGGAAGAAAAAAGACAATTCTATTTACAAGAGGCAAAGAAACAGGAGAAGAAGAAAAGAAGAAGGGAAGAAAATGAGGAAAAGACGGTGAAGAAATTAAAAAAACAGAGAGACTAAACAAGGAGAAAGAAGAAGTCAATGAACTTTTAATTAAAGTGTTCTGTTGTGAATTGTGAATTGGATTGTAAAAAATGGAGAAAAGAATAAATGAATGATAAAAGGTAAGTGTCTTTGAGTTTTGATTTTAAAATAAGAAGGTACACTCACGCACTCATACACAGACACGTACTATAAGGGCAAAATGGGTGGGGTTTTTTTTGAGTTATTGGCAAATTGAAATTGTATTTCTTTTCGAGAAATAGGGCCTTTTTTCTTCATGGTGAAGGGGTGAGTTCAAGCAATCAACTTTAACTGCCTTATGCCTTTGCCACGGCCAAGGCCTACTTCTGATGATTGGGTTGAAATCACTAAGGGTGGTATGATAGGCTTAGTCACAGGGTTGACGTGTTTAGCTCGGGAAGGTCGTATTCTCTTCGGTCGTGATAAAGAAGTCTGATACATTTGTTTCAGACTTCTTAACTCCGCTAAAATGTCCAACAGTACCGTGACCGTTTGATTTTCACCCTCTTGTTTCTTTGCTGCTACTTCTTCTTGCTGTTGCTGCTGTTGTTTTTTTCTTACCTCTTCTTATTGTTGCTGTTGCTGTAGGAGAAAAGCCTGTTCCGCTTCCTTTTGTCGTTGTATAAATTTCTCCAATTCTTCTTTCTGTCTCTGTCTAAAATTCTCCACTTGCGGTAATGAAGAAGGTAACGAAGGTTCCGGAACAAATTATTGCGAGGAGAGAAAATCCACAAAATCCCAATTCACCTCTTCTGAAAGTAAGTCCGGGTTCCCTTGGGCGGTCTCCGCTGCTGGTGCACCCCATTGGATCGTTTTCTGAGTTTCCGTCATGTTGAATCACTGTCGCATAGATTGACTGCACATAAGCGCTAGCGAATCTAAATAGACTACGTGACGTCACAGACTGCTCTCTTCGGATTGGATGCGGGCTGACTGAATTCTGTAACGCGTGTTCGGATTGGTGAATGAACTCAATCCGTTTCAATCCTTCCTCTACCTATAAATAAGCGCCGTTCAATGCATTGATTCACCTGTTCTCGTCGCTTCAAGATGTGGACTACAGTTGAGTCATCCACCCTTGTGTCTTCCATGATGTTTCGGACGGACATGCTCATGTATGTCCGATCCAAGTGGACCGTTGTCCACAGGACAAACACCAGTCTGTGGATACGTAGGATCTACGTTGAAAGACAAGGATGCCTGAAAAGAGTGCTGATTTACGGACCAACAGTGAGACGCAGCCTAAGGACAAGAAGAAGACCAATACGGTGCCATTTATGTTAATGAATAGATTAACATAAACCCAAAGGCCCTTTTCAGGGCCAGCCATATTTCTCGAAAAGAGATAGTCTTTCCATTGCCTACCCCTTTTTTAATTTTTTTTAAAAATATTAAAAAAATCCCATGTTCAATTCCCCTTGACGCTATAAAGACCCACTTTAGTGAAAACCCTTGACGCTATAAAGACCCACCCTGTTTAATTTCCTTTGACGCTAAAGTGCCCCACGATTTTTTCTTTCTCCATGTCAATTTCCCTTGATGGTAATCTAACCCACGATTTTTCTCCATGTTAAATTTCCCTTGACGGTAATCTTGCCCAAGGGGTCTTGTAATGCTAATTCCCATTGACGGTAAAGTGCCCCCCTTCACTACTACCACTTTAATTTAGAATGAATTAAAAATTGCAAGAATAATTTAGTGAAAACCCTACATCAACACTATCATTCATGTAAGAATAATGATAAGAAGATTTTTAAGATGGTAACTATGGTTCCATTTTGACTCAGAACCAGCCACATATTACCATTAGAATGTTTTTAGTAACTCCACATCCATAAAACCGTCCATTTAGGAAAAGTTGTCATATTAAGATTTTCAAGATGGCCATCACTGCAGCCATTCTGAGAGTTGCATCATTTGATCAGCATCATTTTAGAATCAGATTACAAGAAAGAAGATTTAACAAAAAATTTTAATGCAGTCTTGTGGTGAAAACCCCATATCGACACAACTTTCCATTCCAGAGAAATAGCTGTAACAAGATTTTCAAGTCGATTGGCTTAGTGCCCATTTTAGATGTCAGATCAGTCCTATTTTTACTTAGGACCAAACTAGACATCATGCAATTATCTTTTGGTGAAAGCCCCATGTCAATATGACCATTCAATCATATGGAGTAGATATGACAACATTTTCAATGTGGGCAGTTTTTATTTAGGACCAACTAGATCCTGGGATGAATTTGAAAGTAAAGTTTCAAGAAAATCTTCCAAGGTGTTTCAGATTAAGTAGCAATAACTTTTGCTAATGGATGGATGGACAATGGCCCATTCCATTATACTCTTGTCTATGACAAATAGACGCATCTCATATTGAATGGTTTACAAATAACATGGAAAAGTTTAGCTATTGGCTTTAAGACACATATTCAATATCTCTTTTAACCTACAAGGAATTCTCCAAAAATGTGAAAGAGAACTCTTAAGAATAACTGGATATTCAACTCAGATTTAATTTTGGTTTTGATTTTATGGGGTTTAATGCCATTTTTCTGCAAATGATAAGAAACACATGGTGGCCAGTATATTTTTGTGATGCAGAACCTGGGAATACTTCAGGTAGAACCATCAACAAATAGGAAGCTACTGGAAAACTTCGTCACATTTCCACATTGGTCAAGAAAAGAAATTCAGATTAAATATGTAGATACCAGACTTGCGTAAGGCAACCAAATAACTTAAAGTTCTAAAAATAATAGGCAAGTACCGATTACCAAAGCTAACAATGTATTACTCATTCATTATAACAAACAATAATTAATCTCCTTTAGTATTTTTGTGGAGAGTATAAGGTAGAAAGGTGAAAAAAATCCATGAAAGATCTCTTACATTCACTAATGATGACAATACAAGTTCATATGAAAATCTGCCAGCAAGATTAAAACATACCTTTTCCTAAAATAACCAGGATAAGATCAATTTCAGTACCAGTTTTTAAGATTATAAATAGGAAATCTTCAATTAATGTACATGAGTTTATACACATTAAGCAAATTTCACACTCCTTTAGACACAGAAATATAGTACAATTACCCTAGTGAGAACATCTGGGTAAGTATAAACACCCAGATGAGAACATCATGGGAAGTGTAATGACCAAGGTGAGAACATTACGGTATTAACTTTTGCTCCTTTATATATAGAAATTCAGCAGAACTTCCCAGGATGAGAAAATCTAGGTCATATTCAGTTAGAAATGGAGTAGAATTACCCAGATGAGAACATCCAGGTACTGTATTAATTCTTTTGGACGTTGTGGAATAAAGCTATTGCATACACTCTAACAGTTCCAGAGAATTAATATCTTAAAGTCAGTTTCATGGCTTATTAAGTACTTGAAATGGTCCTTCCGGTTGTTTATCTGCATGAATAAAGTTTCTGTCCTGTTTAATCATATCATGTGTTCTGATTCAAGTAATTGTATTATGCTTTCTGTATGATAGAGGATCCTTTGAGCTTCCAGTCAATTTATGGTATAAGGTCTTTATTGAATAATTTATGAGTGTCATTTATGTGATCATCGCACCTGTGGTCAGAAATGCCACATGTTACTTGTTCAAGTTTATGATGATTTTAATGTAATTTATCTGTCAATTCTTAACATTGTACAAGTCTTTACATATGTGTTTGAACATCTGAATGCATATAGTGGTAATAAAAAGAAACACAGCGAATGTCAATAAAAAATGTAGTGTGATGTGATTTGGATTTTTAACATGGCTTTAATAATTTTTGAGTCATATCGCTATGATGTCTGCAATGTGGCAGTTTATAGTGATATCTAGCCCTGGGGCATCATGCCGCAGACATTCAGCATGATGTCCCACCCAGTCACATTATCCTGACACCAGGACGACCAGTAATAACAGTAATCTCCTAATGCTGAGCGCCAAGAAAGGCAGCTGTTAGTACCATTTTTGTAAGTCTTTGGTATGACTCAGACGGGGTTTGAACCCACGACCACCCACATCTGAGGTAGAGGCTCTAACCACTAGACCACTGGAGCAGAGAAGCCTTTAACTTTAGTACAGGAAACATGAAATTTCAACACATCTGCAGACTTAAGATGAAGGAAACAGGAAACCTCAGCATATCAGGGTACAAAATTCTGGTGGAAGAAATCAGGGTACAAACTTTAGTGGGGAAACAGGAAACCTCAGGATATCAAGGCAGAATCATTAGGTAAAATGTAATGTTATAGCAACTGTCTGCAGAATACAGCAACCGAGATACACTGTAGAAGATATAAGACTTTAAAATCCTTGAATATAGAATCTTAACACAAACTGGAAATGTGATAAGAGGCCCGTCTCCATATTTTTGATTAAAATAAAACAAAAATATTTATTTCCAAAGCAACATTGTTCACAAATTGCACCTTTGTGCTAAAATCAATATAATTAAAGTAGAATCAGGATATTCATTGGTCAAAATAACAATTGGCACATATACCCTATACAATTATTTACAAGTCAATTCCAAGTGCCAACTGCATAAACCCAGATCTCCAGTCTCATAATGCACTGACAGATCTCTGTCTATGCAATGTTTTATAAGTAATCAGTAGTACAAACAAGAGAGACCCTGATTTGCCTATACATTATGTAATGGCAGATGAGGGTCTATGTTGTTTGCAGCTGAACTTGATTTATCAGTGATAATATATGGTAGGTAACTTTAATGCAAGGGTGAGATTTTCCTCTCAATCGAAAGACTCAAATGGTTATACAATGTATAAATGTAATTACCAGTGTTTTAGCAAGAAATGAGGTCCAAAAGAAAAATAAAATGGCAAGTACATGAAACATGTCTTTATTAATCACCTATCACAAAACAATCAAATAACTTGTATAAAATTTCAAAAATATAATTGGAATCATACAATATATTAGGTATAAAATATAAACACTGATTTAACATGAATACTGCTATAGCAATTTATATACAACTTTCTTAGAAAGTTATAAAAAAAACAGGAGCAAAACAAATTTCAGTCACAGTATCAAAAGAATTTGGACTTTTTTCAAATGCAGTGAACCCTTGCTACAACAAGTCACACAATTAGGAAGATCTGGTTGTAAGAGATACCAATATTTGACCCAAGATACAGATAAATGTCGATTAAATACAGTTAAACACTTCTTCACCATGAATGAAACATGGAACTTATAATGTTTGTTCAAAATTTAGTTAGATTTAAAAATAAATTGTACTTTTGGCTAACAGTCAGTCAATTTATCAATGAAATTTAATCCTTGGTTAAAGAGTCACTTTATAACATTTAGTATATAACTGTACTCTGTTCAGATTTGTTGACAAATATTTGTGGTTATACTGAAACAAATTTAGTTGTATCCATGACTACTTTGCACAGCTTACAGCCAATATGCATAGCTCATAAAATGGAAACTTTGTGACAGTATAACAACTGAGCAAATCTGAAAATATAGTTGAGTTATCCCAACTGTAATATACATTTAAAAATGGTGTCAACAAAAAATGGCAAAAATGCAATTTTCATGGGCACCACATTATAAAATGAATCAGTTCATCATAATGTCCTCAACATTTCTGACTGTGCATCAAAGAATATGAAGCTGAAAATGTAACAAACCAAAAGTATGTTTGCCGATGAGTAAGAATCTGGATCTGACTAGATGTAAGCAATAAGACTCAGTACTGAGCATCTCTTAGGCATCATCCATGAATGCTATCAGACGTGTCCTGGCTATGTAATATGTAATGAAACAAAAGTACTCTCTTAGGCATCATCCATGAATGATATCAGGCATTTTGTCCTGGCTGTGTAATATGTAATGAAACAAAAGTACTCTCTTAGGCATCATCCATGAATGATATCAGGCATTTTGTCCTGGCTGTGTAATATGTAATGAAACAAAAGTACTCTCTTAGGCATCATCCATGAATGATAACAGGCATTTTGTCCTGGCTGTGTAATATGTAATGAAACAAAAGTACTCTCTTAGGCATCATCCATGAATGATATCAGGCATTTTGTCCTGGCTGTGTAATATGTAATGAAACAAAAGTACTCTCTTAGGCATCATCCATGAATGATAACAGACATTTTGTCCTGGCTGTGTAATATGTAATGAAACAAAAGTACTCTCTTAGGCATCATCCTTGTACAACCTTATCAAGTGTTCTGTTCTGGCTGGGTAAAATGTGATGGGACAACTGGAGTACTTTTTTACATGGTCATAGATGCAGGGATAGCAGAACACATAGCTGAAAAACAATTTAAATATATGAAAATCTTGATATGATCTGTGTGTAACAGATTATGTTGAAATATTCAGGTAAAATTTACCAATCAAGTTATCAGGATAGTGTTCAAGGATCAAAGAGTCCAAAATTAATTACTTTCCAATATCGAATTAACAAGATTATAAAATTATAAATTCATTGATGATATACACATGATTACCTACTACATAATTAAACAATTACCTAAGCTTTTTCACTTACTCTGGATTTATACTTAATACTGAAGAGCCATTCCCACTATAAAAATAAAACTTGATTCTTATTAACAAAATGTTTTTCAAGTATTTATTACTATATAATGAAATAAAATTTAAATCTTCTTTGAAAAGGACAAAACATAACACAATTTTGTCACATGTTTCAATAAATCAAGTTTTGAACAGGAGATTAATTTTAATACATGAGAAAAGATCTACATCATTTCACCTAAGGAGTCATTTTAAACTACTGGTAGTGTTTTTATTAAAGTAGTATCATTGATTATGCATTTAATGAATAATTAAGTATCATTAACTATGCATTTAATGAATAATTAAGTATCATCGACTATGCAACTGAATTACTGGATAAGCAAGTATCATTGACTATACATTTAATGAATAATTAAGTATCACTGACTATGCATTTAATGAATAATCAAGTATGTTTGACCATGCAACTGAATTACTGGATAAGCAAGTATCATTGACTATGTATGGATTTAATGGATGCCATTCAGTTAATGAATAGATAAGTAGAATCTACTATGCAACTAAATTAAAGGATGGGTATGCAAGGCTCAAAATTTTGATTTTTTTAATTAACCTACAGGATCAGCAAATTTTTTCTGGTCCTGCCTCATTTTCACTGATCCTGCTAAAAATGAAACAAAAGCCATTTTGTAATTCAACATTGGCTTTGCTTCTGAGAGATCAATTTTCTGTTTTTATGACATATTCCACTCTGCCATTATGTGCAAGGACCTTGCACTATATGATTCCAGGAACAATTTATGAAACTTTTTACACCTATCACCAAATTAAGCACCCAACACAGTTTAATATCTCTGAAAATACTCTTGCAGAATGTGTCTAACATCGCAACCTCTCCTGGGTCATATTCCAGCCATTTTTTCTTTTTCCCAGTATGTCTGATACTTTCTTAGTCCCATTCCTTTATCACATTTGCGATCACGCTATTATGACTCTAAGGTCTTAAACTAAGTTACAGAAAAGAGCAAAAACATGCAAGTTTTGTAAAATTCAACAAATAATTTATTTCCTTAGAATAGAAAGTGAAAATTTACAAAGAACTTACAGAATTGTGAATTAAATCTAAAAGAGTCCAAAAAGTTCTATCAACAGTCCTATTGAAAAAAGTTATAATCAGATTCAGTGGTATTTGAAATAAGATCCAGTGCTGAGGGCACCAATGTGCCTGTAATCTTGAATGTACTAATGTACAAGTGCCCTGAAGTTTGATGATGTGCAGTCTTCCTATTAATAAAAATAATATAATCCAAGGCATCCTTGTCTGAATTCACTATAATTATAAATTAATCTTTTTGTCCAAGAATATTATTTAAGAGCACTTTGTATTTCCAGTGAATAAATAAATTGAATACATAGATTCCACCCAAAGAAATGGTGAACACAATAATAAGACTGATCCTGTTTCACGATGTTAATGAATCATTTCTCAAGTTAACAAGATTATAAACCCCCAACCTGACCCAGGTCACAATTAACATTTTACATGTCTATTTAGTGGTATTTTCCATTCTAGAACACTCTTGGTTGTTTACAATGCAAAAATATCTGTTACTAAAATTATAATAAGGATATGGTAAACATCAGGTCACCTAGGTATTTTTATGGGAAATACCTATGTCTTTGACCCAGACCCAAATAAATATGTTTACTTCTATTGATATTGATCCTAATATTTAACCCACACTCGAAGAGAAATATTAACTATTATTTGTACAAAAAAAATAAAGACAACATCAGTGTCTCTAGTCAAGAATATGGACTTGATTTTGGACAAGGTCAAGTCCAAAATACAGTAATACATAGAATATAATAAACAAAAACCCTAACAAACAATGCAAATTACACTGGACAACAAATTTTTACAAAAGTCATGTTACTGAAATAAAATTAGTCAATTCTTATCAATTTTTATGTGCTGAACACGAATATGACAGTCAAATTGCAAAATTGGCTCTAGTTTTTTTGTAATCTGCAAGAAATTAATGTTTACATAACGAAATGCATTCCAATAGTAAAAGGTCAACTGTAATAGCCTACCTATAAAAAATCAAGTCATTGACTACATCTTAGATTTCTTCGCCTGTCTCTTGTACAGCTGTTCGGGAGCATCTCTGAGGAGTGTCCAGCAGTAGTCAGCCAGCATTGTAGTGGACCATTTTCCCTGGTATCTTTGTTCCATTGTTGCGATATCTTGATGAAAACGTTCGCCGTGTTCATCACTAACAATACCACAGTTGCTAGGAAAGAAATCCAAATGGGAATGAAGGAAGTGAATCTTTAGAGACATATTGCAGCCAAGTTTCTTATACTTCATCAACATGTCTTCTACTAGTTCCTTATAGTTTTCTGCCCTAACATTTCCGAGGAAGTTTGTAGAAACTAGGCGAAAAGCATTCCATGCTTGTTTCGCGTCACCTTCCAGCAAGTTGTTGAACCGGTCATCTTTGAAAAGCTCTCGAATCTGAGGACCCACAAAAACTCCCTCTTTAATCTTTGCTTCGCTGAGTCGAGGGAATTTTTCATGCAGGTATTGGAATGCTGGCAAAGTCCGGTCAATGGCTTTCACGAAGTTCTTCATCAAACCTAGTTTGATGTGAAGGGGTGGTAGCAAGATTTTCTGAGCCTCAACCAGAGCTGGGTGTTGGATATTCTTCTCTCCAATGGCTACATTCTGCCTGTGAGTCCATTCCTTCCTCATGTAGTGCATTTCCCTTGCTCGGCTATCCCACTCGCATAAGAAACACATGTATTTTGTATATCCTTGCTGCAGTCCCATTAAAAGGGCAACTACCTTCAAATCACCACAGAGGTGCCAGCTGTACTTGTTATACTCAATGGAATTCAGTAGCTGCCTTAAGTTATCGTATGTCTCTTTCATGTGGACAGCATACGCTACTGGAATAGATGGAAGAATGTTTCCATTGTGCAAAAGCACAGCCTTGAGACTCAGTTTCGAAGAGTCCACAAATAGTCTCCATTCTTGTGGGTCATGAGTGATTTTTAAAGCATTCATGAGGCCCTCAATATCGGAACAGAATATCAGATTACTTTCCTTTCTGAAGAAAGGCTCCAATTGCTGGTGGCGCTTTCGATATGCAGTAATTGTGACATCTTCTTCTAGAAGATTCCATTGTTGGAGTCTTGATCCTAGCAATTCTGCCTTGTTCTTTGATAAGTCCAAATCACGAATCAGGTCATTTAGTTCTTCCTGTGTTATTCTGTGTGGGGTTGATGATGCACCACAGTGAAAATCTGGATCACTGCATGCTGATGGACCAGGAGAAGAACAGGTCGACTCACCTTTGTCTTCGTCAGATGAATCAAGAGAATATTCTGCTGGAGGTTCTGGAATAGGAAGTCCCTCACCATGTGGAACTGGTCTCAATGCAGACGGAATGTTTGGGTAGACTATTCTCGACTTCTTTCGCTTCGTTATTCCGCCGGAAAGAGGAGGAACCAAGCAGAAGTAACAGTCATTTAGGTGGTTGCTTGGCTCTCTCCACACCATTGGGACTGCAAACGGCATTGATGACCTTTTGCAATTCAACCACTGTGAAAGCTGTGTTGTACATGTAGCACAGCATATATGCGGAGCCCAAGGCTTGTCTTGGTCACCAACCTTGCATCCGAAGTAAAGATGATATGCCTTCTTCACTTGAGAATTGATACTTTTCTTCTGGTTGGCAAATGTCACTTCCCCACAAATATAGCAAAAATTGTCCGCGGTATTAACACACTTTCGAGGCATTACTGTTCTTTATTGTACGTAAATGGATAAAATAATAAGTTTTATGTAACAGTAGCTTGAACTGTCTCGCACAACGTCTAAAATATTTTAAATGCTGAACCTATCTGATTGGGCTTTATATAGTACACTGCTTACGTCAGCTTCAGCAGCCGCCTGGCATTAGTATAATAGGCCTACACATGTATAGTACACTGCTGACGTCAACTTACTTCAGCAGCCGCATGGCATTAGTATTGCATTGCATCAGAAAATGATGCAATCAACTGTGGATGATGTGAGCATGATGGTATTATGCAATGTTACATCATTATTCCGGATGTTGCTGCAGTCCTACTGGAGAAATTTACACAGTGAAACATAGAAAATGAGGTATATGAATATCTTCAAAACGAGAGCCAATACAAATTTTTCACGGTTATATTCGTGTTCGGCACACCAAAATACTACAGATTAGGGCCTTTTCAAGTCAGTAATGATTTCACTGTTGACCAGTGTTAAATATAAACAACAACACCCTCTCTTATCATCATAAAATTTCTGTTACTTCATTGGCTTCTTTGCACCTTGCAAACACATCACATGTATAAAATCACCATACAATCTATCAGCAAAGATATAAATATTACAACTCATTGTTTGATATATTTCTTAATTATTCATGGATTTGTTGAACCATTTCCAATTGTTCAGTTCTATCCTGAATAATAAAATCATCGTTTGGGGGTAGTATCCTAGGCTAGTTCACATTCATGAAAACTGTTTTTACAATAATCACATTCATTTACCTGATGAGTGGATAAGTGGCTTAACACCAGCCCATCTGCACAATGAGCATTTAATGTACCTTGTCAATCAAAGGATGTTGGTAGGTACTCAATTAACACAATAAACATATCAATTAACCATTCTAGCCAATGCTGACTCATGACCACTTCCTAATTGCTGTGACAGATGACAGGTAATTATTTTCACTGCTGCAATGGATTAGTGACTGCTGGGTTTTACTGATCTGCCAGCAAAATCGCTATCCACAGGATAGCATTAATTTCAAGCTCTAAGTATGTATCATTGACTATGCAACTGAATTAATGGATGGGGAAGTATCATTGACTATGCAATTGAATTAATTGATGGGGAGGTATGATTGACTATGCAAATGAATCAATTATTGGGAAGTATCATTGACTATGCAACTGATTAGATGGGGAAGTATTAATGACAATGCAACTGAATCAATCGATGGGGAAGTACCATTGACTGGAACTGAATGAATCGATGGGCAAGTATCATTGACTATGCACTAAAACTAATTGATGTGGAAGTATCATTGATTATGCAAATGAATTAATCGATGTGGAAGTATCATTGATTATGCAACTGAGTTAATGCATAGGGAGGTATCAATGACTGTAACTGAATTAATGGATGGGGAAGTATCATTGACTACGCAACTGAATTAATGGATGGGGAGGTATCATTGACTATGCAACTGAGTTAATGCATGGGGAGGTATCATTGACTATGTCACTAAATTAATGGATGGGGAAGTGTCATTGACTATGCAACAGAATTAATGGATGGGGAAGTATCATTGACTATGTAACTGCAATAATGGATGGTGAAGTATAATTGGCTATGTAACTGAATTAATGCATGGGGAGGTATCAATGACTATGTAAATGAATTATTGGATGGGGAGGTATCATTGACTAACTTAATTAATGTATGGGGAAGTATCATTGACTATGCAACAGAATTATTGTACGGGGAGGTATCATTGACTATGTAACTGAATTAATGGATGGGGAAGTATCACTGACTATGTAACTGAATGAATGGAGCAGGAAGTATCATAGTCTATTCAACTAAATTATTGGATGGGGAAGTATCATTGACTATGTAACTGAATTAATGGATGGGGAAGTATCATTGATTATGTAACTGAATAATTATATCGGAAAGTATCATTGACTATTCAAATGAATTAATGGATGGGGAAGTATCACCAACTATTCAACTAAATAGATGGGGGAGTATCATTGACTATATAAATTAATTAATAGATGGATACATATCTTTGACAATGCCATGCCAATTAATGGATGGGGAAGTATTAGACTATGAAACTGAATTAACTGATTGGGAAATATTCTTGACTATTCAAATGAATTAATGGACGGGGAAGTATCATTGACTATGTAAAAGAATTAATGGATTGGAAAGTATCATTGACTATGTAAATGAATTAATGGATTGGAAAGTATCATTGACTATGTAATTGAATTAAAGGATAGATTGATAATAAATACCAACATGTACATTTAGCATCCACAGTTCTTCATACAGACTATGCTGGGAAAGGCAAATTACTGTATACATGAGCACTCTGTAGTGACTAAATTGTTCTCTGACAATACCTTTTGAAGACTGTGACCAATTAATTTTATACACAGAAATGTACTTCAGCTGACATGCCATGCTTTGTGACTATGAAATTAGTTCCCACTTGGAATAGACTTTTTATGGTAATTCACATTTTTATCCCCACAAATGTTTTAAAAGGCACTGATGACATTGTCATAGTCCTGGTCTGTCTTTTGATCTATCTGTCTTATACCATATCTTCTTCCAGGTGTAAATTTAGGAAACTTGTGTACAATGTAATTTATACCTTTACACCTGCCCTTGGAGTTTCTGGGAGACAGTCAAAGGTCACACGTAGAAAAATGTCAATTTCAAGGATATTTTCAAAAAAACATGCTGAATGTTTCTGACCAAGCTTTATATAATTATGCAGACACTGCAAGATGATGCATGACATGTGTTACAGATTAGGCTTTATGACCCCTGATAGTGTATATAAGCTTACAAGTCCAACTGCAAACTACATAGACACAGGTCTGCCATCATATACACATTGGCAGATCTGGATCTTTGCAGTTTGTTAGATGTAATCAGTAGAACAAATAACACAGGCCCTGATCTGCTAGAACATAATGCAATGGCAGACTGGGGTCTATGTTGTTTGCAGTTTGACTTAGAAGAAAGTATTTACGGTAAGAACTGGTAGTGATGCTGTAATCTGAATGTTAAGTTATTTATAAAAATTCAGAGATCATTCTAATAAGTAATCCATGAATTTAGACTTAATAAAATTACCAAGAAGTACAAGATCAACAAGGCTCTGACCAACAAATTAGATAAATTTAACAAATCCAATCATAATGCCTGCCTAAAGGGATCAGATTGTTCAAAATTTTAGCATCAAATCTTTTGACTTTCTTCTTAAATCAAACTTTTTCTTATCCCAAAAAGATTTACTTCTTAAAAAGTTTACTTTTCTTGCAAAATAATTGTAAAAAAATGCGAATTTCACTTAAAGAAGTCAAATGATGATTATGTCAAACTATGCCAATTACTAAAAGAGCCAATGGAAGGGAGTTATTTATGACTTCATCCTGCAGTTACAATCTATATTTTTCATTATTGATATTGGATCCATGATGACAGCTGTCTTAAATTACTGCATTACACTGTTCTTATACTTACCCAGAGACTGAAAGGGCTGTGTCATTTGTCCTAGTCCTGTTACAAATAGGACATACCCCGTACATGTTGTGCATTTCTTCCATATCCCTCTATGAATAAAAAAGTTAGAAAGGAGTTAATTATCTTTTAAGAAAATAAAGGAATACAAAATAATTTTGACAATCTCACTAAAGTTCCAACAACAAAAAAAACTCTGTTAAATCCAACAGCCAGACTTAGAAATATCAGTTTTAATTTGAAAAATTTATTACAATGTTATGTTTTATATTAAATTGAACTTGTTCGTCTTGTTTTAGGGTTTAACACATTTCTCTGATCAAGAGATGCTTTATATGGCAAACAATACAGCTGGTGGAAAGAGAACCCAGGAAAACCCCAGTAAGAACCACCTACCCCCAGGAAGCTACTGACAGTTTTGTCACATACCCACATTGGCCAAACCGAGACTTGAACCCAAGTGGATTATATTAAGTTATCAAAAGTCAAATAATTAGTGATAAGATAAACCTGACATAAAAAGTTTAATTTTAATATCAGAAACTTAAACACAGACTCTATCATTGACTTAAATCTGTGTGAACTCCTTGCAAAATTGCTGGGAGCCATGGTAGTTCCATTCATTGAGATTCTGACTTGCAATTGAAAGGTCACTGGTTTGATACCTGCCCAGAACAGCTGGGACAGCTGCTTGGGGAAAGGCAATTAGCCTCCATTTCCTTGCCATGATATACTAATATATGTTAAAATACCATTAAAACCTACAACAGCAAAAGTGCATGTTTTCATAGTAACCTCAAACTTCATGCCATTGTCAGGTTAAATTACATGTAGATTACAATGTAATCTGCTTTAACGGACAACTTCATATACATTATTTAAGCTATCCTACGTGAAAATCCCTCAAAGTATTTCCTTTGTAAAGCAGACATCTTTATAAAACAGACAACACACAGTGGCTTCAAGTCAACAAAGTTGCATATAATGGACAGTGACCTAACACAGGCATGGATTTGCCTCCCTTAAAAATTGCCACAGTTTCTATCAAATGTACAAACATATGTGAAGCCCAGCGGGTTTTGACAGATAACTAATCAGTGAGTAATGAACATTGTCCACGAAGTTAAGTTTTCTATACATTGAGTAAATATTTGATAAAACCATGAAATAAATGGGGGCAGGTTTCTTGTCAAGCATGAGCTTATCATTAAAAAATTTAGGCCAGTTCAGAATCACAGTCCGTTATTTTATCCACTTAATGGACACATTTTTACAACTCAATCTCAAGCATGCCTTTATCAGAAAAAGTAAAACATTACCAATACTGACCTTGGGTGGTTCAGGGATGGGTAGAGCTGTGAGTGAGGTGGCACCAGTGTCATTTGTATACCACCAATCAAGAAACTGTAAGAAGAACACGCCCACCGATAGGCCTTTCGACACGACTATTGCTGTCATGCTAAATAAATACTTCAAGACGTACAGCATTCTGATTAGTAAACTGAATTGGAAAGGAAACAGAAATAGAAAAATTGTTTTAGTGTGTGAGTGTGATTTGGACTTTCAATGTAGCTTTAACAATTTTTCAGTCGTATCGCTATGATGTCTGCATTGTGGCAGTTAATACTGATGTCTAGCACTAGGCTTCATGCCACAGACGTGTAGCATCATGTCCCACCATGTCACATTATCCTGACACCAGGCCCAATCTTAACACTAACCTCTTAATGCTGAGCGTCAAGCAAGGCAGCTCTTAGCACCATTTTATGAGAAAAAAATCTTGAACTGTAATAGAATATTATAACTATAAGTAACACTTTGTCTGCATCAAAATGCTGAAAAGAAAACGATAATTTTCATTGTGAAGTCAGATCACAGGTTATAGGCTGAACAACTTTCCTCTTAACCTATGTTATCTTGGATATGTTCTCAAATATAGTGAAAAACTTTTCTATTAACCTATATTATTTTGGTTATGTTCTCAAATATAGTGAAAAACTCTAAATTCTTTTATTTTGAAGA
Source organism: Sinohyriopsis cumingii (assembly GCA_028554795.2). NCBI lineage: Eukaryota > Metazoa > Mollusca > Bivalvia > Unionida > Unionidae > Sinohyriopsis > Sinohyriopsis cumingii. Next base: position 65,844,881 of record CM068841.1, read on the forward strand.
TTTAGATATGCCCATTGTTACACATACACAGATCAATCTGTGGTTTGCATGGTAAAATAATCTTGTTATAATATATATTAAACTTTATACAGCCTATTAAAGCTTACAAGTTCATCTCACCATCATTTTTAAACTACACCACAGATGGGAAGGACTTCTTAAGAGCAATTCATAAGCTGTGTGTGTTTAGTTAACAAATTTTAGTGGTAACAATTTATATCAGATAAACAAGATTTGGCTGCGTTTACCTTGCCTCCTTCCAGTTGATTTGACTAGACTGCTGACTTGACTGCAAATCCTCTTCAAGACTGTGGTATAGTCTGCAGCCAGAAAGACGCAAAAGAGGTGAGTGCCAGTCACTCTTCCCAAACATGTAGGTAGCCTGGTATCCCAATATGATTGCTTCCCAGCTGGCATGAACATAGGGATATAGGGCAACAAAGGCTTGAAATAGTCTGGAAAACCCCTCCTAAAACAATAAAAACACATCTTTTTCCAGTTTTGACCAATAATATATGAATCATACTTAACAAATTTGAATATCAAACCATATGATAAGTGAAAGGCAGTAAGCTAATTTTAAAAAATGTCATCTTTGTTTAGAATTATGTGTATTCTGAAACAGTTTATCTTGCTACAGTCGAAATAAGAGTCATTGTTCCTGTAATACCTCTGACAATCCTGGCTGATTTCTTCACTGTTAAAATAATACTTTACAATTGACTGGAACATACATTTCAAGTGACTAAAAATTTACAACATGTGAGTCTAATTTAGCAATATACATTGATCTTAATAAGTTTTTAACTTCTGTCAAGTGCAAGTGAATTACATGTACATGCATGTACACCTAGTGCAAGTGAATTACATGTACATGCATGTACACCTTGCCTTTAATATCTCACGAGTGATGTTCAATGAACAATGAACACAGCATAAATAAGGATGTGAGACTGTAAGTAAGACTCAAATTCTGACTAACTGCTTTTGTTGTTGTTGTTGTTGTTGGGGATGGTAACAGTAACTGTCCTTGTTTAATGCAAAGAAAATTAAAATTTTCATTTCCCCAAACAAAATTTAGCCACATGAATTTAGATATCTATGGATATGCTTTCTAAAGAAGTTAACTAAATCAATTAAATGATTAAAATATTTTAATTAACATGAAGCTGATGTGCAGTACTGACAAAGCCATGCAACAGTAAATATGGAATTGTCTCCCTTTTAGGACCAGAACATGTGTATCCATTTCAAGTAAAGCACAAATGAATTAAAAATTGACAGTTTGAATTACACTCATTAACCAATGAAGCTGAAATTGTCAATACATTTGTACTGGCTAATTCTTCAAGACAGTAACTGCCATTGCCACAAAAAACTATTCTGTCAATATCACATGGCAAATGACTGAGTACATGTCTGGGTTGTCATTACAATCAGCGTACATACTCACAATGTCACAGAACACTACATATTGATCCAAAGGATGAAAAAAAAACATAACGAAACTGAAGGGACAAGAAAATGTGTGTTAGATTAGAACTTAAAAGTTAATTTCAAAAATATTGCTGCAAATGTGGTGGTACTGTGCGTTCAGATTCTTTCATGCATTGTAAACGGCCAGTGACAATTTATCTATTAGTCAGCTGTGTCAGTGTATGAAAGAAGTAAATAGCTGTTGACAAAGTCAGCTTATTCTTTTCAGCTCCGTAAGTCGAGCTTTTTCTTTTACAAATGCATGCTGTCTTTTTAATGTTCTAAACGACCTAATTAGACTTGAGACAGCCATTATTCCTTGTATCTTATAAAACACAAACAGCTGCATGTACACCAACAACGGAACAAGAAAGTGCTTACCTCTGTTGCCTCTAATACTGCTACTAATTAACTTATTACTAGATGATTTGTACACTGCTACAGCATACTTTATTACCAGATGAATGGTACACTGCTATCACATACTTTATTACCAGATGAATGGTACACTGATATCACATACTTTATTACTAGATGAATGGTACACTGCTATCACATACTTTATTACCAGATGAATGGTACAATGATATCACATACTTTATTACCAGATGAATGGTACACTACTATCACATACTTCATTACCAGATGAATTGTACACTGCTATCACATACCTTATTACCAGATGAATTGTACACTGCTATCACATACCTTATTACCAGATGAATTGTACACTTCTATTACATACTTTATTACTAGATGAATTGTATTCTGGTATCACATATCTTATTACCATATGAATTGTACACTGCTACAACATACTTTATTACCAGATGAATTGTACACTGCTACCACATACTGTATTACTAGATAAATTGTTCTCTGCTATCACATACCTTATTACCAGATGAACTGCACTGCTATCACATACCATATTACCAGATGAACTGTACACTGCTATCACATACCATATTACCAGATGAACTGTACACTGCTATCACATACTTTATTACTAGATGAATTGTTTACTGCTGCTACATACCTTATTACCAGATGAATTGTACAAATGCCTCATATCTTCAAACTTTCTATCCAGCTTTTCCTTGATGTATGGCAAAATCACCTGTAGTGCAAACAGTTGGCTTAACAAACTGGACATAGTTGCATGAAATAAGCTGCATGTAAACAGCTTGAAGAAAAAGAATAATATAAATAGTCTGAAATATATAACACATATATATGCCACAGATACTTTAAGTCCAATCCAACTGCAAACAACAGAGACTCTGATCTGTTTTTACATCATGCACTGGCAGATCAGGGTCTATGTTGTTTGTTCTGCTGATTACTCCTGACAGACTGCATAGAGCCACATTTGTACGCACATTATGTGATGGCAGATCTGGGTCTGTGCAGTATGCAGTTGGAATCAATGTATAACCAAGAAAAGACAGCAATGCACTTTCTAAATGGTTGGACATCAAAATGCCATACTACATTATACAGTGATTCCCCTCATAAACGGCCCCTGATCAGCAGCCACACACTTGCTAAGGCCAGAATCTCTTGGTACCCAGGAGTTTGTGTTCAAACCTACCACTCAAGAAAGGCCACCCCTCTAATTTGACCAGCAGACAACACATTAAAATTTAAAATTTACCCCTCACAAGCATCCCCATTTTATTATTAATATGTGTCCAGAACCAATATTTCACTCATGCAGTAAGATAAGTAATCCAATTATCTTTTCCAATATCTGTTTCCAGATGTCAGGTTTTTGTTACTCAAAGAAGTGCTGGATCAAGTACATTTACCGCTAAGGTTAGGATTATTATCACCGACATTTAGAGGAAATGGGATCAGCAGTGTTTTGATAGAGTTTTGTCTTTTTATAATAATTACCACCAGATGTAATTGTCGAGATCATAACACAGGCAGCATAGGCTAAATATAGAAACTGTGGATTAACACATACTGAGAAATTAACCTTGAACAAAACAGGGTACCAGAAAAAGACTTTAAAATACATGTATCACATCCTTGATAAAAAAGGAATTTCATTCACTCTACAAACATTTCATCTGCATAATTAAATTGCAGTACTGTACAGTTAGCAACATAGGAATAAACTGTTACAAAGCTTTAACATGTCACCACAAGGAAAAGTAAAAGTTATTCAACTTTACAACAATGGGGAGAGTTCACATGACGATAAATTTTATGTTGGGCAGACTCCAGTAAACAGCATCATCACAGATAAGGAGAATATTCTGCAGCAGTGGCAAATAGAATAAATAGAAAGAGAGTTATTTTAAATAAGAAACAGTGTAAGTACCAAGATTTAAATAACGCTTTTGAGTGGTTTTGCAATGTGCATGCCAACAATACCCAAATCACATTCGTGCTTAAGAATAAGAATTATTAACTTATGTTACGCTGAAATAAGTCTGTTTTCAAAACAATATTTTAATAATTAATGATACTTTTAAATGAAGATATTAACTGCTTTAAGTTATATGTAGATTTCTTACTATATACATACACATCAATCTCATATAGTCCCCCTCTGGAAAGGCCACCAGACTTATATGACCATTTTCCCGATGCAGAAGGGGTGGCCGTATAAGAGGGGGACCACTGTATACTGTATGTCTGTCAGAAACGTTGCCATCATGGTGATATTAATACTCACCTTGTGGCATAGTGCCATACATTTTTACATTCTGGATATCTTTTCTAAAAGTCCAAAAGCTTGCTACAGTGAGAATACAAGTCTTGTTTTTAAGGATTTGAGGACTTCGTGGCTTGCTTCAAAGTTACAAATGTTTAACCAGCTCTGGACTTAATACTAACTTTAGCAGTGGTTCCAGTCACAAATTGTTTTACAAGCTCTGGTCCCAATTTCACAAAGAGAACTAAGTCTATACTTAAATTTAAATTTAGGATCCAGCAAATGGATTGGTGGAATGTTACGGCTGACTTAAAATTGACCAATCAAATGTTTTAAATCCAGACAATATTGAAAATTTATGATGGTGAAATTGAGTCTTGTGGAGGTACCTGAAACTGGTCAACAGTAGTTCTACTAGACTGAAAGTGCATGACAAACTTTTTTAATACAGTCAAACCCACTTATCTCGACCTCGGTTATCTCGACAACCCGCTTATGTCGAGCGTTTTGGTCCGGTCCCGAAAAATTCTTCTTTGTTATGCTATTTTTTACCCGCTTATCTCGACCTCTGTTAAGTCGATAACCCGGTTATGTCGGGCATAAGTTTCGGTCCGAAGTAACATGTGGACCCGCTTAATTCGACGAAATGCAACTTTTTAACGTCAATCTCACAGAAATTGTACAAGAAATAGTCAGCAAAAGCGATCGATTTTCAGGCACAATTTTGGTCCGTTACGGCAGTAGTCACATGTTTATTTCATATTCTTTCTATTTTTGGTTCGTAAGAGTAGCTTAATCGATTAGTTTATTAAGAATATATCATGTTCACTACATAAAATATTCAAGGATTCACAAAGACAAGAGTGTGTACAAATTACAATGTAACTTTATTTTACGAAAACGCAGAATCTTAGATGTCAGCTACATGTGTATTTTATCATTTCCCTTTTATTTCTTAAGGTACATTTCAGATATGAATTATGTTCCGAAGTACATGTATACAAGAAACAACAATCAAGGAGATACAAGTAATGAAATATTATGTACATGTACACATTAATAATCAATGTGCAGACGGAAAAGTGCTGATCGGCTGAATATTCAGGTCATGAAATTGCTCCATATGCACGTAATATCATGACGATTTATTGTATAGCATTTTATGACAAAATAGCCAAACATGTCAGCAATATTTTCAAAATATCTAGGAATTATAAACTGAACATAATGTAGTGGAAATACAAAAATATACGGTAAAATTACCTACACGTACATGTACAATAAACGCATACTATATATGAATAAAAAAATGAATACTTTTTTCATTTTGAATCTATACATCTATAAAACACACAAGTACATAAACATATCATAATGTGCACTACATTATTTTTGTAGAAAATATGAAGTAATATCAGTCTGCTTTTGTTTACTCCGGTGCTGATTTGTAACGAACGATTCAAAAGCACTTATGTTTTCATACATATGCTCGGCACCGTCGACACTTGCCACAAACAATTTCATTTTTTTAATGCATTCAGCCATTTCACTGTAGCTTGGGATAGTGATAGGCTGATCATCATCATCATCATCATCATCTTGCTTGCATGATTGTATCTGCTTCGTTGTCACCGATTGGATTATTTCCTCATCAGTAAGTTCACCATAGGCATTGGCATCATCATCCACGTGAACATAATTAGAAAATTCATCCCGAGCAATGCCTATGGAGTCCGCAATCTCATCAGCCATCGCTTCAAGACCTATTTCTGATTGAGGCTCTTTAATTTCTTGTGCAATTAAACACTGCTGGTGAAATTCTTCATCAGAAATTTCCGGAAAAATACAATGGAACCAGCAGTTTTGAATGGTTTTCGGCGATACACTGTTCCAAGCTGCACGGGCATACATGATGGCGTCTAGCAGAGTTGGTTTATAGGATCGCTTTTCCTCAACTGCAAGCAAATAATTGCAAACTAAAGCTTTCCGATAATGGATTTTAAAAGCCTGAATTATTCCTTGGTCGAGTGGCTGAAGCTTACTGGTAGCATTGGGAGGAAGAAAATACACTGTGATTGCTTGTAACCCTTCTACACGTGGGTGAGCACGGCAGTTGTCTATTATCAATGCGATCTTTCATTTTTCAAACTGTAAGTGGCGATCTAACTTGCGTAACCAGCTGGTAAAGATACCATCTGGAATCATAATTGATACAAACTCGCATTGATGCCTGCGGGGTAAGTAGTCTACTCAACATTAACTTGCTTTAATAAATACTCTTTGTAACCCATGCTAGCGAAAGGAGTGTCATTTGCACTCACAGTCAATGTACATGTATTTTCAAAAACATTTATTGATCTTTATCTGCGAGATACTGTCATATATTAACCTGGATATAATACAATCTTGGTTATTTTGCACCTAACACCGCGTTATGCGTGAATGGCGGGTGCCTGAAAGCAATCGGTGGATGTTTCTCTCTCACTCTCTCGTTTGTGATTTTCTTTGATCCATTTTTCAATCTGATAACATATTCAAACCTCTGAGTACAACCAAACATGATTTGTTTTTCAATATTCACATCAATTATAAAAATGCGTCGTGTGTTATCTGACATAAGTGATGCACACTACAGTAATGGATGCATACGCTACATGTGATATAAGGAGTTCATAGATATATTTTTTCTTTAATAAATTACTTATGATGATAAAAAAGGAATAAATGATAACAACACCAGGTTAGTTCATTTCATTTTATTATCAATTAAGCGTTTTGTTTATTTTATTGTAACATGCAGTGGGAGGGGAGTCCAGTAAACACCAGCAAGAGACAGGAGTAATGCTCAAGGACATTTTTAAAATTACCGGTTTTTATGAACCCGGATATCTCGGGACCCGGTTATGTCGACGATTTTTTTACACCCCCGACGTAATCGAGATAACCGGGTTTGACTGTATTATGTAGTTTTGCAGAACATTTAATAGATACTTGAGTCAATAAAATTTCTGCATTGGTGATAAAGTTTTGAATATTATAATTATTATTTATGACAGAATGACATAATACAGATGAACTTCCCAAAACCAGATATTACTGGAACCAAAATTAAATGTCATTTATGTTGGTTATAACAATCACCATTTGCCTCATCCAACATGTGTGACACAGCACAGTAAGTCTAAGGGAGACAACTTTCATAGCAGAATACAGAATTTACAAAGTGACATAGTAACCAATGCTAGTAAATGTCATGTTACTGATTAATTTTTAGACTACATAGTAATGACTAGTGTTTTCACCTTGGAATCAAATAGACGATTATGGGTTACAGTAAAACATTTAAAAAGATGAAGCCTTTTAAGCTACAAACAAGGAAAATTATTGGGGACAATAACACTATTTTTCCTGCATACATTCCAACTTCTGTTATTTCTCAAGAAAGGTATGAAATCTAATTTTTAATTAAAATTTGTTCTAATACAACTGATTGCTATTTTGCAAGGTAAACCATCAATACTGCATCATATACACACTGAATGTATGTGATACCTCCTGCATATCAAATATTGGTTTGTCAAAATAGGGAACTGACTAATCGACAATACAGAAAACATATAAAACAGATACCTATTTGTTTTTAAACTATCTTAAAACACTTTATCATGATCATTTGATAAACATTTCATTATAAAGAAAAACTGCTTCTTAATCCATAATCCCAACATTATGAAAGCCTTCTGTTGATATCTAACCTTTATTGTAGATCATGTGGAAGTAGGTTACAAACAATCCCGTTCATGAAATGGACACACAAATAAAATTGATTCATATGGAATATCATTTCTTTTTTCTGTGCTTATAGTTTCATGCACATCTGCAATCTTGATTATTTCCAGTAAGTTAAAAAGCTAGAACAGCAAAATTTTAAATGGTCAATTAATAAACATACAAACAAAGAAAAAATAACTATTTTAAACTTACTGAATTTTGTAATGTTGTATTATTCGGTACTGAAGTTGTGTAAATCACAAAATTTTTTACACGCATGAATTAGCATGGCAATATGAATATTGCCAATAAGAAAGTTAAGAAAATTTGATTTTGCGAAAAGGCTGTATGTACTGAATTTGCAATATCATATTAACACAATGCTAAGGTTATGAAAGAGATGCATAAAGGAAAGTCATAAACTATTCATGCCACTGGGAACTATTTATTCCTTTATTTATTCATAAATTTATAAATTATTTAGGAATTACCACAAGCAGCTTGAAACATATACCCAGACATACTGTGGCATCATTCATTTGGCAGATCAGGGTCCATACTTTTCACATTTAATTACAAATAGAACAATATATACCCTGATATACCAGCAGTCCTAGAAATATCTGCATGCAAGCCATTTACAGTTAAGTGCATGTTGATTTACAGTCCATGGTTTCTATCTTTGGTTCTGATCTACTATTCTAACTTACAAGACAAATAAGAGATTTCCAGTATATTTTCCCAGGGAGTTTTGAGCATGACATATCTCCACCTGGCACCCTCTGTAATCCGTAGAAATTCTCTGCAAAGGAAGCACCTGAAATACACAATACATCAGAAATAAGATGAGGCATTTTTCCCTTCCTACTATATTTAGGCACCCTTTACCTGGATATTGCAAAACCTGTCAGCATTCTTAAGGCTGTTAAAAATGTAAGACCTTCATTTTTCAAAACAACTTGTTTTGTACACTCAAGTACCGTATATACTCATATATAAATCGAGTCCAACAGCAAACTGCACAGACCCACATCTAGTCTTGCATCATGCGCCATTACATGAGTCTCTCCAGTTTGTTAGGAGTAATCAGTAGAACAAACAACACAGACCCTGATCTACCTGTACATTACATGATGGCAGATGAGGATCTGTACTGTTTGCAGTTGGACTCAACTTAGAAGTAAGTTGTTGTTGTTGTTGTTGTAGGGTTTAACGCCATTTTTCAGCACAAGATAGGCTATACATGGCGGTCAGTATTAATGGTAGAGGAAGAACCTGGGAAATCCCCAGAAAGAACCACCGACCCTTGAGAAGCTACTGGCAAGCTTTCTCACATACCCACAATGGCCAAATCAGAGACTCAAACCTACACAGACAGAGGTGAGATGGCAGTGATCTGTAACGGAGAACGCTTTAGACCACTCTGGGCCCCTAGAAGTAAGTACATATGGTATTTATAAAAGAACAGTTTACTTGACATTTTCTTTTACAATTTCAACTATTCATGTTATCTATGATGCAAGATGCTATGCATATTACTGTTTAAAGTTTATGACGATAAAGTGCAGAAAGTCGGAGACTTTCAACACCTAGAATATGCATGTCAAAGAAAACAAAGAAATGTTGTATTACGCAATTGAAAACTGACCTTTGTAACATGCCTGTTTTCAGAATGCATGCTGTCTCATGCACTGCGAAAATATCTGAAATGTTATATGTATACAAAATAATAGTACACAAGTACTGGTCTATACTGAGGTGAATATAATAAATTTGTATGAACCAGTAAACCTCAATCTGACCTTAATAAGATAGATTTACTATTTAATAAAACTTCAAGGTCATTCATTGTTTGATTACATGTTACAGAGAAAAACTTGCATACTGATTTGCTTCAGTATCGTACAAATGCCACGATGCTAAGACAATAACAAGTCAAGTAAACATTAATGACCATGTGACATGAAGAACTATCACTTCTCACAGTAGTCATATAATAACGGGTGAAATGATACACGTCTGATGCATATCAATATGATTCATGATACACAGCCTCAAAACAATACATCATCAATACACATATCAACTCAATGATCTTTTCATCTTCTGAAGGTCTCACAGTATTAAGATGGTGATGTTTTATATATGTTAGCATCATGGTTGTATTTCTAACATGCAGATTATAGACAGACAGTCTTATCATCTGTTCATATGCCATCCTCATCTTTGACAAGATAAAAAGAATACTTCCAAGCAGACTACCATTTAGGTGTCTGTCATTTTTATTCAGCCTTTCGTGCCATTTTAGGCTGCTCCATTTGAGTATCTACATGCTTCATCTTGGCCCCATGCCAGTTAATTAGTAATGCATAAATGCTTTCAAAACATTTTACTACCAATCTCATGTCTTCGCTTAAATTGTTATGGCATCAAGCTGTTATCTTTAAAACAGGAGAAATAGTGCAATTTCCTCATGCAAGGGAAATGTCATCTCTAAGCTGAATAAGGGCACAGAGCTAACTAACAGCCATATCCTTTGCAATGTACCGCCTGTAAATTCAAAATAACTGCTGCAAAGATGATTAAAAACACCCACTTCCCTTCTACAAATTAACAAGGTGACTATAATTCTTGCAGCTTCTTACCTACCTCCTTGCTGATTCTGTGCAAAAACTTTCCTTTATCCTGTCGGTATATTCAGTCACTAATTACATATATCAGCATAAAAAGAGACATTCCAAACATGTTCTCCATGTACCAGAGGCGGTGTTAGGTGTACATGGGGCCTAGGGCTGACCATGATTATCTCTAGACTAGATCAACTTCTGCGATTTGGCGCACAAATTTAGTTTTTTCATTATTCATATTACAAAATCCTGTTTGTGGACAATGGTTTTTTTTAATCGAAATAATAACATGACGACAATGCCTTTGGCCTAATAAACTGATTATTATTGTCATTTTTCAAGTAACATGAAGACACGAATTAAGAACAATAATTTGCATGCGTTATGTGTGGCCTGTATTAGCGTTTCCAATTTACCGGAGAATAGAGCTTGACAAACTCATAAGGATGACCTTAGGCCTGAAGTGCGAGGCCCCCTCAAGAGTGGGGCCTGGAGCAGTCGCCCCACTTGCCACCTCCAAACACCGTTCATGCCATGTATGATTCATGGAACTCAGGGAAGGGATTTCAAACCAAAAGAGTTATTCACCTAATGTTTGCTAATTTGTAGAAGGCAAGTGGTTGCTGTCCATAGTTTTTCTTCGTTACTGAAACAAATAGATGCATGTTCCTACATTGGCTGTCTCAGATGAATTCTTAATTTAAAGAATAAACTGCAAACAACTAATAATTTTTTCTGCCATAGATTAAATTAATTGTATAGGGTATCATTTTTGTATGGATTATTCACCTCTTGTATCAATAAGGAAGAGAGAGACAGAGACAGAGAGAGAGACCAGCTGAGTTTTCATCTTTAACCATATGTATTTCCTATGGGTACATCCCCAAAATAAGTGACATTAATGATCGTTTGACTGAAAAATATGAAAACAAAACATACAACCTCTAACAATTTATTTTAATTCTTACCATCTTTGTGGCACCTGGGAATGTTGTACTCCCTCATAAGAAAAATACTTCACTATACTTTTTATGTATGGAAAAAGTCTAATACAAAGATGATTCATTCCAGACATGAACAGAATTCTTCAGGGAAATGAATAACTTTAACTGAATTATTATAACAAGGTGAATAAGTGGTTATTCGCTTCAGGTTTCCTCAGGTCACAAATCAGAATAGATCGCTTCAGTCCTGAAGAGTCATCTCCCTTGGCATAAAATACTCAGTAGTGTGCTCCCGAGGTAGAAGCTGATAGTAAGAAACTTTTCTTGTAAAACAAATGTTGGACATCTAATGAATATAAACTCTGACCTTTTCTATTTTATTACTGAGGTAGGATACGCAGTTATATTCAGCATTAATATTAAATATTATGGGACCATCCTTAATGGTTGATATATACATTTTTGACATGTACATGTTGGCTGATTTTATGCAATTTTTAAATATTCAGCTTTAGCAATCAAGCAAAACTAAAATAAGTTCCCCAAAATCATGGAAACATGAAGGTCAGTCAGAAGACAACAAAATTCTTTATAAATTGTAAATATAATGTGCAAACAAATTTGAAATCTTAAAAATATTCAGAGATAAAATATTTTAATTTTTTTATTTCATTTTACAGTTGGCAAAACTGCACTCAGTGAATGGTGCTTTGTAAATGTGAATTTCATCTGTCTATGCTGAATGGTTTCTGTGCAATTTTTCTAACAAGTTTCTCTGGATGGACAGATAAATGCACATATGGACTGACAGGCCCAGTGGGGACAGAAAATCAAAATGTTGAGAAGATGAATTACAGCTTACAGGTTTTTCTCAGATAGTGACTCTGAACTACCAAATCCAGGACGGTGTAGATCTCATCATAAAATCTTGCAAGCCATCCAAACCTCTCTGGTCTATTTTCTGCTAGGACCTACAATGAGGTTTAGAAAACAACTTAGGTTGGAAAGACACAGTGAAAAGTCTTAAGATGGAAGGCACAATGAAAAGTCTAAAGTTTGAAAGACACAACGAAAAGCCTTACAATGGAAGGCACAATGAAAAGTCTCACATTGGAAGAACACAATGAAAAGTCTTTAGACAAAAAGCTGAAAAGACTCAGTGAAATGACTAAGTTGTAAAGGCACAATGAAAAGTCTTAAGTTGTAAAGACACAATGAAATGTCTTAAGTTGAAAAGACACAAAGGCTTGATGATGCTGTTATATAAAATTTATCTAGTTCATCTAGAGTAACTGATCTTTGTCTCCAACTAATGACAGAAGCAGATGGTTGCCTCTTTGTTCTGTCCCTAATGCCCTTCCCTTGCCCCATTAATTATAATTATCCCTGTCTTTTCTTCATGGATGTATGTGTGTGTGTGTGTGTATATATATATATATATATATATATATATATATATATATATATATATATACATACACACACACTTCATATTAAAAGTACATAGGTGTACATACATAGTTTCTTTTCCAGCTTTACATTCATCATATTGTACAAAAACACTATTTTTAGAAAATATATTGGTTTTTGTACAATTAGATGTAATGTACTGTATCTTGTATTTACATTTGAAAATACATATTTTTCTTTCCTATACTCTAGTCATGTTTTCCTTACTCAAAGCTTTGAAGATAAACTCACTTTTCAAATGACCCCCTTTATAAATTCACCTCAATTTCAACTGTTCTCTGATCATACAAATATCAGTGAATGAATAGAAGGTAGGTGTGGAATGACATGATCTGTTGCTATAAGTTTCATTCTGTACATACTTTAACAATTTTACCGTATCAATCCACAGAGCATGTTCAACTGAGTGAAGCATCACACTTGGTTTTTAACATTGTTGAAAATGTAGTACAGCGGAACTTAACAGGAGTGAATGGTGACAAGCCAATATCTTCAGTAAAACATAATTTCCATGCCTGAAGGTTAATGCATCATCCATTTATTGGTCACAAAATGCTACTTTTTATTGTCGCAAATTCTTCTTCTGATGGGCAAACACATCAAACAACATAGAGCATGATGGTGAATATAATTATTCCTTTCACTTGTGCAAACTGAGAAATGAACAAATATGATTTTTAAAAAAATATTACACCAATTATTTCACATATTTCACACACACACACATATACATCTGAACATCTGGAAGGCATATCTGAAGAAGTTCCTATGGGAACATACCATAGACCAAAAAGATCTCAAAGACCTGGCAAGTTCAAATAAAACCACAAATTCATGCACATACATGTGCAATGACAATCACTGCCTGATTTGCCAAAATATGCCCAAGATCAACTTGTTCCTAATATTGGCAAACAGGGGTTAGCTTTACTATCAGCCAGAAGTTAGGATGCCAAACTAAAAAGTGTAATCTATATCAAGATATGCTAATCTGTGCCACTCATGATGCTGGTGAAATATTCAGAAAATAAACGAATAACCACAAGCACCACTATTAAAACAAAATCAATGTGACACTCGCCAGCCATTACTGTTAAACTGGACATATACAGTATAGTACCTTGAAATGCTAATGAACGAGTCGTACTGAATGAGTCTGGACTGAATACAATATGCAACTGGGAACTCTTTGGGGGTTAGTCTAAATAAAAAACCAATCTAATCTTCCTTTATCACCCATTTGCAATATTTGTTACTATTATGTTGTGTTCCATATCACACTTTAACATTCTCATGACATTTTCTTTACTACTTCCTCCATGCATAACTTTAGTGAGGTATAATACAATAACAGTACCATATATACTATATTATAAGACGACTCCAACTGCAAAATGCACTGACCCATATCTGCTGTCTCATTATGTGCTGGTAGAACTGGGTCTGTTCAGTTTGCAAGGAGTAATCAGTACAACAACATAGACCCTGATCTGCAGGTACTTTATGCAAAAGCAGATCTAGATTTGTGTTGTTTGCAGTTTAACTTGACTTATAAGCAATATACATGATGTGTGGTCTAAGAAGGCAATGATTCATAATTTCCATCCTCTATCTTCTTCCTGGAAGTAGGTCAAAACAATTTGGCTGTCTATACAACACTCAAAGATACATCCATGATTACTGTCATAAAAGTTTGTTAATCTGACCAAATACAAAACTACATGTAGTTTACAAATTTTAAGATCATTTTCAATTGTTTCTTCTTTGATTCTTCTTTTATTTAATGCTTGTTTTTTTTTTCTTCTTCTCCACCCACCAACTCCATTTAAGCAATGTCTAGGTTTGTCTCTGACATAAATGTAAATGTATCATGACAATGAAGACTGGAACATAAGCTCAGAAAACATCAATACCTGAGTCCACTACTAAATTTAGCTTCAGGCAACTATGTGTCTCAAAGTTACAGCCCAGTTGGACAGCTTCGAATTATAAGTTCTTGGCAGAAATAATCTTCCTCCCGTCACCCACTGGTTGAGGGCTGTGATAATCATGCATAATAATTCTTCTTCGGACCATCACCCAGTGGGTGATGGCTGTGATAATCAGATATTATACTTCCCCTTCCTGCTTTCAACCAGTGTTTGAGAACTATGTTTAGTCAAGGTAACATTTGTATTCAAATCAACTGAAAATGAAGTCTGAAAAAAAAAAGGTTTTATGTAACCTAACAGTACTTTCATTGATATTACTTAGTGTCTTATTATGAGATATTAGAAATACGAAAACTTAATAAATCAAGTAATATAGCAACTGGTTATTTAACTGCCTATGAAAATTTCTTACATAGTGGAGGAGTCAGCATTTAAACTGGCACTAAGGAAGCTTGGAGAAACTGGAAATAATTTTAGAGCTAAGCTTGAATATCTCCTGAATGTACTTGGTTGATTATGGTTGTATGCCTGCAGATATCTGACTAAACTCTGTCTGAATATATTTCAAACATTATTTTTCTGGTAATAACTTATTTTTTCTGAGCTGAGAGAAAAGTGGCAGTGTTAAAGTTAATCCAGGACAACTATCTTCAACTTCTCGAAGTTTTATTTTGTATAAAATATAAACTTGCATCCATGTTTGAATAACTATTTTGCACATAAAGTAATTAAAGTGTTTTTGTCATTTGTTGCATTAAAAACAAGTTACTATGCTATAATAGAGACAGTTATAAATGTACAAGTTCCCATATAGCCCAAATGAATCAATCATGAGTAAATAATACAGCCATGCATATGATGTAAAGGCTAATAATTTGTAATAACTCATCAAAAACTAAGTAGGTAATGGGCAACATTAAAGACTTCATTTTTATGCCAAATGTTAAATGTGCAAAACTATTGTGATCAGTGTTGTAAAGTTTAGGTTCTATTAAAGCAAAACTTTTTTTAGAAGTTGGCAGTAATTTTCCTGAGCTAACTTTCCCTGTGGCACTATTTTTTATATCAGATTACATACTTTAAAAAAGGCTTTCACTGAAAAAAATATTGAAAAATGTATTTATACAGAGTTTAGGGTCACTTAAGACATAATCAAAGCAGTAGAAAAAGAAAAGAAAGAAAAATGAAAAACAAAATTCTGTGAGGATGTATAGTAAGGCTTTCAACTCTTAGAACTTTTCAACTATTAAAAGTATCCTTGAATTAGTAACACTAAGTATCCTTTAATTAGTAACACTAAGCATCCTTTAATTAGTAACACTAAGTATCCTTTAATTAGTAACACTAAGTATCCTTTAATTAGTAACACTAAGTATCCTTTAATTAGTAACACTAAGAGTTACTTTTCCTCCTCTTGCTGATCATATTCACTCCTTTTCACTCATTTTTTTTTCAACTTCTCATTTAATTCCACACCTCTACAAAGTAGCGGAGAGACAATGTACTACCCTGGTGATGGTTCCTGTACAGATAAGAACATGTACACATGTACAGGCTTATTGAATCTCAGCCATTCTTTCTTTGTAGGTTCTATACATGAGACTGGAGCGAGTTTCATAGCAGCCTGGGGAAGGGGCTGAGTGAGCTAACTTTGTACAAATGTGCATCAGTTGTACATTATTAGTCACGTTTTTGCATTTGGCTTATATTTTTTGCACACTATATTAATGGAAATAATAACACATGGTGAGGGGATGCATCTTGATAAGTAATATGTCCTAATCTCAAAAGTAGGTCACTATGATCCTTATTTCATGCTTTATTGACTTTGGTTTAATTTCATGTTTTAAGTTTATTTCTCAAGCTCTGCACATGCTAGAGTCATCAATGGAGTCAGGTACTGTATTAAAAATGGAGAGAACATTATCTCTGTCTGAATGACACCCTTACTACAAAAGAAGGTCATGGTGGCCTATATTGCATGTTTTACAACCACAGTTTAGGTTTGTAGTCCTTTCAAGTACACTGGATCCTGCAAGGGGTGGTGAGTTGGGGATTGATAAGATAAATGTAAAAGCTGACAACGAACAGTGCAAAAATAGTTTTTAAGAAGCCTATGCACTTTTGACTCTGAGCAAGTCTTTGTTGATGGCAATTACAAAACGGAGACAAACAATAAACGCAATAGAACGAGCTTAATTTTAAAAAAATCTATACACAATAGTTTGGTTTGAACTTCAATGAAAAACATGCAACCTAGCTGGTATTGCCCTACAAAAGGATGGGTAATTATGCCATCTATTTTCTTAATATAAAGTATTGTAACCATAGAAAATGTTTCTGTAATGTTATACAAACTCTGTGGTCTTAATCCAAGCAAGAGAAAGAGGCAAAACCTATAAGTGTTGTAAAATTTAACAAATAATTTAATTCTCTAAGTTTTAAAATGAAAATTTCAGAGGAACTTATGAGTATTATGAATTAAATCCAAAATAATCCTAAAATGTTCTACACAAGCACGAAAGAAAAGTGTTCCAAATGAATTCCACATCCTCAATTGTGCTGATGTGCCAACAGTCTTGATATATCACAATAATATTGTCCAGAACTCCTTTGCATAAATTCACAATAGTCCTGGAAGGCCCAGGATAATATTTCAGTTCAGAGTCAAGAAGCATTCTTCAATTTCAATGAATAATCCAAACAAATGTTTCCTCTCAAATTATACCTAAACACAACATTAAACACATCTGCAGACTGATATTAAAACAAGACAACAGGAAATAAAAATGAAATAATTATCAAATCTTATCCTTATATATACCCATACAGCTCTACATTTTCCTATCTGATCCATGCTGCAATGCTAATTCTATATGACCTGTAAGAACATCCCATGTCATAACAGAACACACCGGACTAAACTATCCAATGCAAAACCACCCCAAACTTGTACACTAGCTCATCATTACAATTAATTTTAATACTTGCAAACACCTATTTATAGCTCATATGCAATCTACAGTGATGCACCAAAAGTGAAAGACAAAATATATACATGTACATAACAAATGACAATAACAATAATACAACAAGAACTACAAAAACTGTGGTAATTATAGATAAGTGAATAACTAATGAACTAAATAAATGAATCAATATTTTTTTAAGAAATAGGAGCTCTAAACAGAAAAGGATTTTATCTGCATGTATGCCCATTTTATTGTTTTCTTTATATGAGCAACTTGGTTTAATAGCTCCTAGGTGGCACTTCTAGCAAGATTTCTCATCTTTTCTGTACACAGAACAGCAACTGCACTTGTGGGGACTGCAGTTAGTATAATATCATGGAAAATGTGGCATGGGGAGGAGAAGTGTTCTGCTAGTGGACTTCTGTTCAACTTCTTTGTCATGCAATCTATAAAGACTGATCCCTTTAATTTTGGTGTTTCTCCGACATACTCATGACAACAAATCTCTTATGTGTGATTGATCCCTTTATTTTTGGGGTTTCTTTGACATACTCATGACAACAAATCTCTTATGTGTGATTGATCCCTTTATTGTTGGGGTTTCTCCGACATACTCATGACAACAAATCTCTTATGAGTGATGAGATAAATTACTTTTCTTTTTGGATAATATGCTCCTTTTTGCTCCTCACTGCACTCAAGAGAATATTGACTCCCCTCATATGTCAATATGTTTTGTGCCTTTTTAACTCTACTGGGTCAAGATGTGCCAGTATGTTCTTGGCTTGTGTTTCACATTAACTCATATTTATTCTAATTACTTTGACATTTTGTCACTTGTCATTCCAT
Source organism: Sinohyriopsis cumingii (assembly GCA_028554795.2). Lineage (NCBI taxonomy): Eukaryota > Metazoa > Mollusca > Bivalvia > Unionida > Unionidae > Sinohyriopsis > Sinohyriopsis cumingii. Next base: position 65,863,589 of record CM068841.1, read on the forward strand.
ACATGAAATCTCTGAAAAGATAAGAATGTCAGAGTGATTTACCTTCACCTGAAGAAGCCATGGTAAACTGATAAAGCTCACCCAAGTTGGCTGCATCAGTATGTGCTTGGGAAAGGCACTTACCTTCACATAACCAATAATATCTTAAAAGTGCAGTCTTAACCGACAAAACAGAAACAAAAAATTAAATTGATTTTCCTTTTGTAATTTTAGAGATCATTTAATCATGCATGTCAACTGTTGGAATTATTTAATCATGCATGTCAGCTGTAAGGATCATTTAATCATGAATGTCAACTGTAGGGATCATTTAATCATGCATGTCAGCTGTAAGGTCCATTTATTTATGTATGTGAACTATAGGGATCATTTACTCATGCATGTCAACTGTAGGGACCATTTACTCATGTGTGTCAACTATAGGGATCATTGAATCACGCATGTCAGCTGTAAGGATCACTGAATCATGCATGTCAACTGTAGGGATCATTGAATCATGCATGTTAGCTGTAAAGATCATTGAATCATGCATGTCAACTGTAGGGATCATTTAATCATGCATGTCAACTGTAGAGATGATTTACTCATGCATGTTAACTGCACAAGTTCTTTGGTTCTTGGTTTGGTTTTCCTTCAGTAATGATCCATGCAATGTTAACTGGTGTAAATTGCTTGCATTTGAAACTGCTCATAAATCTTGACATATCATGTAACTGAACATGCAAGTAATGCATTTAGTGTTAACAGATACATATGTCAAGGCAGTAAGTCTAGTTGCATTATATATATATATATATATATATATATATATATATATATATATATATATATATATATATATATATATATCCATCTGAAACTATATTATGTTGATCTTAAGGATAAATTACCTAAATTGGTCACAAACAGTATATTCAGTAAAGTGCATTTAGTGTTAACAGATACATATGTCAAGGTAGTAAGTCTAGTTGCATTATATATATATATATATATATATATATATATATATATATATATATATATATATATATATATATATATCCATCTGAAACTATATTATGTTGATCTTAAGGATAAATTACCTAAACTGGTCACAAACAGTATATTCAATAAATGTTATAATCAGAATTAAAAGACGTACTGCAAATGAAATGATTACAAGTTGAACAATGTATGGTAGGAATGTTGACTGAGGCTTATATATGAATAGCTCTTGTAATAGTTCACGATAAGTTGTTGTTGTAGGGTTTAACGCCATTTTTCAGCACATGATAGGCTATACATGGTGGCCAGTATTAATGGTGGAGGAAGAACCCAGGAAATGCCCGGAAAGAACCACCAACCCTCAAGAAGCTACTCGCAAGCTTTCTCACATACCCACATTGGCCGATTATGAGACTCGAACCCACACAGACAGAAGTGAGATGGCAGTGATCTGTAATGGAGAGTGCTTTAGACCACTCAGCCACTCGGGGCCCCAGTTCTCGATAAGAATAATGGTTGAGTTTTTAATCAGTTCAATTTAAGGGCATTGTTTTCGTTATTGTACACTGGGTATACTCCTAGACACATTGGTAAATGCTGTGTATATGCCAGGACACATTGGTAAATGTGTATATGCCTGGACACAATGGTAAATGCTGTGTATATGCCCAGACACATTGGCAAATGCTTTGTATATGCCTAGACACATTGGTAAATACTGTTTATATGCCTAGACACATTGGTAAATGCTGCAGCCTTACAAGAAGATCTATGTTATTATTTAATTAACTGCTGATTAAGGAATGCCATTCCAGGCACAATTCTTCATCTGTTGTCAGTTTACATATAATTTCTTCTTTACATAATTATATGCAGGGAATAATATCATAAAGAAACTCAAAATATTGATATTTTATTATGCTCACATTGATGATAAATTGATAAGAAAAATGTTGCAGACATGTTGAGACTATGAAGCAATCCGATGGTAGTTACAGGAGCAGCATATATGTTCTGTGTTGTGCTTATCAACCAGGTGCTGTATTTAACACAGCAATATATTCTTTAGCATATTAAGCTTGGACTGTTCAAAGGACACTTAGAGTATATTTGTAAGATCTTGCATTTGTTTTTTGCTGGAATAAATTTTATTCGATTTCAGGCTGTAATAGTATGTATGCACTGTTACGCAAATTAGTGAAAATGTGGATGAAAAACATTAGTGTGTGAATGACACCCAGCTGTTCAGCTGATAGATATAGAATCCAATTAGTACTCTAAAGACAAAGGAGAAAGAGGTTCTCATGTCAACACTGGAGATGATGTTGAAACATGTTGGAGATAGAGCAAAACTTAGTAAATAAAAATAAAACAAAAAAAAATCATTAACAACCAACAGTGTTCTCCTAAAGTAGTTATGAATGTAAATTGTATACATGTTATATTTCAATACAAGGAATCCAAATATGCTGAGGCTGGAGATGTTTCTGGTATTAATGGTGTTACTTCTTTAAGCCCATCAATGTTATATATGAACACATTTAACTGTTATTAAATTACTGGATATTTAAAATACTGTATCGTACATCATTTGCTACAATGTATAAATGGTGGATATCTTGTCTCCTATGATGGAGTGCTCGAGATTATTCTACGAAATCGTACAATTCTGGAGATTAGTCCTACATGTAAGTCCTCGACGCTGATATTTATGTTTTGGGCATCAGCACTAAAACAAAAATAACATGCCTTGTTTTACCCTGTAGAACTATCCCGGAGATATAACATGTACGCATATAACAGGCTGTAACGAAAAAGAGAACTTCAAAAAGCAATATTATATCCTGCACGAAACAAGACAAAATGGTGTACTAGCTTAATTTCCTAAAACAAAATAAAAAATTTAAGGTAGGATGTAATTTACAATGAAAGAATATACCATATCACATTACCCTAACTGCATGTTTTAAAGCTGGTCTTATCGTTGTCATCAAACTCTCTTGTGCTATCACTTCAAATATTGATGGTTTATCTGTTGATACAGCTGAAGTTAGATGTGCTGCGTCTGCCATGGCGAAAAATAAGATAATGGTTTAATCGAATGTGCAAAACAAAGGACATTGCCAACATAGGTCAAAGGTGACATATAACGGTGTTAGCATAGAGTTCTACTATTAAGAAGGCCGGTAAGTACAATCCTCAAATCATCTAAATCATCCATATTTAAAAGAATACAATTTTGACCTCATTAAATTTGTATCGATTTAGGCTGATAATTTCGCAATCAATTTCATATGCCGAATGAAAAGAGTTGATGTACATGAACAAGTTAGCTAATATACATTTGGATGATGACAACTTCCGGTTCTCATTGAGCTATGTCAACATAATAATGAACGTTGTATGACATATAATTTGTACGTTATATGCAGTAAGTTGATGTCGGTAAGAGTCCATCTTTTTAGTTGATGGTGATATTTCAAAGATTACAGATTGTAAGTATATTTTAGTTATGGCTAACTGAATTAAAGCTTTATGTTAAATGCTACTTCCCCAATAACTTGAGTGACACACCCCCATGCTAGAAATTTGTTCAGCTAACAGGGTAAAGACCAATTACTATACCACCTACCGTAAAAAAATAAACATTGAGAGTAATGTAATTAACTTTACTGGTTACCAATAACACAAAGAGGTGAGAGAAACAATAGGCCTAAAAACTAGTGTTTATGACTACTTGAAGTGACCAATTTCGTACATGCCTCCTGGTCCTTTATTTTACTGTCACCTGGGCTTTTCTGATTTTCCAAATAGGTGTCTGGTCATAAAAACAGGTGGCAACATAGACGAGCAGTTACAGTGATTGAATTTGCTTAAGAAAGGAGAGGGGACTGTGGGGCTATAGTCTGAATATACCCCCATTTGTTTTTACCCCCTACCAATTGAGAAAACCCGTCACAAATGAGATAAAAGATGCACAGAACTTAGTCAGTTCATTCATTGATTTATAATTTGAAACCTGATTATGACCAGGGGGCTCTGACACCATTATCTTCTGTGTGTTTCATACCAATCAAGTTTACAGTGTAAAAGACAACCCTGCTCACTGGTCATTTCCAGTTCCTGGACTTGTCCAATTTTAGCGAAGGGGTGGATGCAGAGCTACACATGTATGTTTATAGAAGGAAAATATGTCTGCTTCTAATATTTTATACAATGTGGAGTCAAGGAAAGGAAGCGAATGGCCAATTTGCCTTTAATGTGGATTTAACAGGCGGTGTAATTTCTATGTACATATGTGCCAAGGGCTATAACTCTCAGCTTGTATCCTTATGGTAATTTACGGGATTATCTGGCAGTTACTGAACAGAATGAACTATGTCACTTGCTTGTCAGAGGAAAATAAACTCGCCACTAGTGTATGCAATATGACACTGCGTTAGTATGGAAACATGCAGATGATGAAAGTGTTAAGGCCATTATGGTCACAGTCAGGTTAGAAATTATAAATCAGTGGATGAAATGACTAAGTTCTGTGCATTTGTTATCAAATTAAAGATTTTTGTTATTAAAATCTTTCTGGAGTACATACAGGCATTTATGCAAAAACTGTAATTCACCTAAGGCAAAACTGTACAATTTCAGGTATACCTTGGGTATTTTAACTGAAACATACGTTTTGAAATGAAACAATTGTTGACTTAATGGCAAAACAGGTGGCACATTTGCTGTCTACTGGCTTTAGAGAAAGCCCTGTCTCGCACATAACTTGTAATCAGTTTTGGATAATTTAATCATTCTTTGGTCCAATTTGGCAAGTCTGTCATGCCAAAAGAAAACATGCCACAATTATATAGTAGTATAAGTATTTTGCTGTGTGTATAGCTTAATTGTTGTATATGTTGTCATCTTGCCACTATGTTATGTTTAATGTCAAAGTGTTTACAATGTTTATGACAGCCAAAATAGTGCAATTATTTAATTTTCTGTGCATCCTTTATGTCTTATTATGACAGAATTCAATTTGCTAGACATGTCTTTCTTGAATACAAGGTGCATCTAACAGTTTTGTTAAAACAGCCTTATGATTCTAATGATACTATGTTCAACTGTTATATATACACTCGTGATAAAAATTGATAAATAGATATTTAGTTCATAACTTATTCTTTGACATTTTATTATTATAATTAATAATATTAATATTATTATTATTACAACTAGTTTTGCAGAACACATTATATATCTCAAAGATAGACTTGGCAACAATATAAATATGTATTATTAATAGGCCTGATTCAATGAGTTTATGTGATCACTAGCTTGATATTACAAAGTGATTTAATCTTCTGTCTCATAAATTTTTGTTTTATTGCAAAAAGAGTTTGAAAGACTATTGACTATTGTGCCTACATAAAACATTCTGAAATGATGAAGTTTACTTCAGGTCATCATTACATTCATGTAGATGTTCTTGTTTACTTTTGATCATGAGTTTTAGAAACATAGGCAATATCATTATATTACTTTAGTTGTAAAAAGTTGATCAACCTTATGTATCAGGATCCCCTATTTTGTCAAGGTGGCATACATTATGAGAACACGTAGGTACCATCATAGAAGGCAAATCTGTTTGTTAGCTGTTTTCATAGATCCCAAATGCTGTTTCTTTTATTCCTGCATATGCTATATTAAAAGAGTTCATCAGATGTTTATCAAATAAATTGCTGGAAACTCGTAATTTTCTCTTTTCAGGATTACATTTGAGGATAAATTACTTCAGCTGCAAAGATGACAGACTCCAAATACTTTTCTACCACCAAAAAGGGTAAATAATAATTAAGATAAATTTACATAAATAATAATAATAATAATGAGGACATTGTATAGCGCCTAATTTGTAGAAGCTCTAAGCGCTTTACAACATTAGACAACAGCTATAAGATAAAAAACATGTAATGATATGATTGCAAAAACAAACACCATGAAATTATAAATCTTTCATAGAAGTTAACCTTGTGGCATTACACATAAGCAATTGAAAAACAAACATGATATAGGGGATGGCTTTGTCAATTGGCTGTGAGCATCATATGTTGACATTTTGTCTTTGATAACCTTGAGTTGTTTTGTAAAACTTACCTTGCCTTTTGCTTTTGAGGATGAGACATCGACTGTTAGAGAATATTTGAAGACCTTGGAGACACAATAAATGCTGATTATGGTATCTGGTCTTATTCTGAAGTTGTCACCTGTTCAGTTAATGTTAGTTTTCATGATCATTTCTGTTGTTTCACTCCATTTGATGCTGTAAGAAATATTTATAGAATGGGACAGGTGCTGTTGTTGAGGCACTTCACACATAATTTGCAGGATGATTGGTACTTGGTACCTATGATCACAGATATGCACTTATTATGAGAGTATTGTAGTTGACATGTCAGTAGATAGTACTGAACACAATAAGATTGAGTAACTAATATGGTTTTCACAAATAATTTTATGACATGATAATGAAACAGCACATGTAAAGCCTATGTATGATGCATTAGCATAAAAGAGTTCCGCACACCATGTTTTGTCTACCAGTTACAGATATTAGCCTTCAACATATGTATGTTCTTTAGTTGAAATGTTTTCTCATACAGTGAAATTGAATGCATTTTGAAAACTGTCCAAAATTATCTTAGTTCAAATAGTTCAAGTTCTTAGTTTTGTTTCAACCGCAGGTACACCTCTGAATCAGTCAATGTTGTATCCCCCACATTATACTTGTGTAATTTCTGATCATAACTTTGTTCATCGACAAGTAACAAAAATTCTGTGTGGACAGTAAAATATATCCTTGGAGACTGCCACTTTTGCTTTAAAAGCATTATCTAGACAAGTAGGCTCTCATAATGGGTCTTTGTAGGAGGTCCAGTTTTCAAGTTCGAAATTCAACAGGATTAAGAAGGAAAACAAAACAATTTCTGTAAATATGTTGTATTTTATTCAGAGTTCTTGTTAAAATTCATATATCATAAACATTATTTATATTTGAAGTTCACACTAGTCTACAAAGATATGAATTGCAAAGTTAACTAAGGTTATACTTATTTATCTGGTCAATAAATTATTTAAGGTAACTATAATAAAACTTAATAAATTTAAGAGAGAGATAATAAATGGATCAGCTTGAATGACAAAAGTATGTAACCATGTTTTGTTGTTTTTTTGGGGTTTTTTTTGCATTGTATGTGGGTTTTAAAAATGGTAACATTCAAGCAACAAAAAAAAAATACAAACCTTTATAATTGCTTAGAGTTTATTCATTGGAAAATGCAAATAGCTTATTAAGAGAAAAAGACGAACAATCCATTGACCCCAGTTATTACATATTATATGATTTACTAGAGTACCTGGTGAACTACAGTAAAGGCTGGGTGAGAGGACCTCTTCTTGTGACATTGTCACTGTTGTGCAGATTTTCACAGTGCACCTACTTCACCTAATAATTGTGGCCCCTTGTGTTTGGCAAGTGGATGCTCATGCAAATGCATTTATATAGTAAAATTGATCCATGTACTGCAGTTTTAGTTACAATTGACAGATGGTTGCTGGGGTCACTTGGGTCCAGTTTTATTGTATTATCTCTTAGATTTTTGGGTTGGGTTGGGCTGGGTATTAGATGCTAAGAGGGAAAATAGGTCATTGTTTGAATAATTTTACAGTGATGTTTTTCAAATTATGATCAACATTTTCTTCAAGGTGTTTTGTTTTGATTACTTAAGGCATATCAATAATTCACTCATTTGTTTCAGGTGAAATATTTGAGATGAAAGCAGAACTCAATAGTGACAAGAAAGAAAAGAAGAAGGAAGCAGTAAAGAAAGTTATTGCCAGCATGACAGTAGGGAAGGATGTGAGGTATGTCATTAATTGTTATACTGTTACTTTAAATAAATTGCACACTCCCAAATCTGCTGCTGAATTATGATGGAATATCTGGGTCTATACAGTTTATAGTTGGACTTGTAAGTGAATACAACTGGTGTGTCAGTTATGCACAGGTGTCATTAATGTATTGAGCCTTAATAACTTGTGTGTCATTAAAATAAAAGGTTTATGAATGTTGACTTCTGTTATCAGGTGTTCTTTTAAAATGTGTTTTATTGTATTTAAAATATTATACAGAATTCCACATGTTCTCCTTTTATAACATGTTATTCGCAATTTATAATTTTTCCAATAAAAATAATTAACCTCTGCCAATCTCTATTGAAGGAAGGAAAACAATTGCACCAGTCTCAAAAGTCTCACCATTCTTGCAGGACCTTTGTTTTCTAATACTGGACTTGAAGTTTCTAAAATTTAGTCTATAGTTTTCTATATATCTGTAGACTGGCCTCTCACTTTTTGGAAAAACGTGGTCTGCACTAAATTTGTAACATTCTTCAGAATGCTATACTCCTGAGCAGTCCACTGACTTTTCTCGTTGTTTCAGTGCCCTGTTTCCAGATGTAGTGAACTGCATGCAGACAGACAATCTGGAGCTAAAGAAGCTGGTGTACCTGTATTTGATGAACTATGCCAAGAGTCAGCCAGATATGGCCATCATGGCAGTCAATACATTTGTAAAGGTACATTGCATTAATATGCTTGTTCTTCCTTAGGAACAATTTACGGTATGTTGGTGCTAAGTTTGAGTTGCTCAGAAAAAGTTAAAATAGAAATTGCTTAAGATTTTACATTGGAAAGAAATACTTGCCAGTTTAAAAGTGTCTTGTTATGCCAGTATTAGTAGATATTCAGTTATGTGTATCACTTGCTTTTTCCTCCCATGCATTGTCCAGTACATAACTAATTTTGTTGGGGCCCCGAGTAGCCAAGTGGTCTAAAGTGCTCAACATTAAGGATCATACCTCTTTTTGAGTGGGTTCAAGTCTCAGGCTCGACCAATGTGGGTATATGAGAAAGCTTGTCAGTAGCTTCTCATGGGTCGGTGGTTCTTTAAGGGGTTTTCCCAGGTTCTTCCTTCACCAGTTATACAGGCCACCATGTGTGCTGAAAAATGATGTTAAAGCCTAATATCAACAACAACACTTTATTACTTTATATGAGGTTGAATATCAAGAACACTTAGATCAAACTAAATTTTCACTTCATACCTTCCCTTCAAAATTTGACTGAGTTATAGAACTTGTTTATTGTAAAAGTTGACCATGTATTGCAGTTATGTATCTTAATGGATTGAAATCAAAATGTAATATATAGCTCTATCATGAAAACCCAAGTTTATTGTCACCTTTTGGAGGGGAGAAAGCATAGGCTGTCGAAGTGGTCTTAAGTGCTCGCCATTGTCAGTCACTGCCATTTCACATTTGTCCATGTGGAATCATGTCTCGTGATAGGCCAATGTGGGTATGTAAGAAAGCTTGCCAGTAGCTTCCCGTGGGTCGGTGGTTCTTACCGGGGTTTTCCCAGGTTCTTCCTTCATCAGTTATACTGGCTGCCATGTATAGCCTATCTTGTGCTGAGAAATGGTGTTGGACCCTAAAGAATGACAACAGCAACCCTTTTTTACTCCAGAATTTGACCAATGTCAGCTAAGGCAGCTTTCTCTGTATTTCAGAAGCATGCAGATTTATAGCCTCTGATTGCCTTTAGTATTATAAATTTCATTTCTTGTTACAACTTCTGACCGACTTTATGGATCTAGATCAAGTAGTATAGGGCCTAATATTAAAATAACTCATGGTCATATTTTAATCTACATCTTTTGTCATTAAAATTCCACTAAATTGTGACTCCTGTTTGACAACCACTAGTTAATTTGTACTAGCATTTTGAATGAAAAGTACACCACTCCCTTGATAACTCGCGCCCTGATAACTCGCAAACCCTCATATAACGTGGTGTCAGGTGTGGATCCCATTTTTTAAACCCCAAAATACCCCAAAAATGTATCCCTATTTGTTGAACTTGAAGAAAATCGTGATCAAAATTGGTAAAGGAAACTTTGATATATCGCTCGTTTTATCGTTGCAAACGGTAGATAGGACCAGGAAATTTGAATCAACGCTATGAAACATCAAATTTTAAAAAAACTCGTATAATTTTTTACATTTTCTTTCCGAACGACATTCCTAGTACACCGCAATTAACGATATGTAAGGAAATTTCGATCAATGAAAATGTCACTTACGCCAAGTGGAGGCAGTACTTTAATAAATAAATACAAATTAAATAAATTTTTATCAATTGAAATTTGTGTTTTAGTTCCATCTTTTAGTTCCTTTTAAGTGTAATCATCATAAGTGCAATGTGTCCTCTTGTAATTAAACATAAAATGCGTCAATCTACCATAACAGCTATGTCCGTGAGCTTTTCTCTGAGAACCTAATTAAGTGCCGACCGTGTTTTGATAACTGACTTGCGGAAGTATTTGTTGTATTGTTGCACTGAATTAAAAGCTGGCCTCCTTTATACTATCACGTTAATTATGTCTTTTGAATAAAAATAGGAGGTGGAATAAAAGAAAAGTTAAAAGTCACAAATATCGGAAAAGTCACAAATATCAGACTAACTTAAAATATAGCGGCCTCGGTCGGATGTTGGGTGAACTCGCTTCATTTGATAAATCAAGCACTGTAATAAACGTTAATGTGTATGTAACAGAAACTACCGTAAATTAACCGACTTGTTTCATAACTGTAATAAAAGATAACAAGGCAGCAAAGCGAAAAGAATACTTCGTAGAATAAAGAGCTTGATTTGACAGATACAGACCATTGTGGGCAAGCGAGTTTCAGAGAATCTTGAACTGGCATTTAGAGATATCCTCAGGGATGATAAGAAATTTAATTATTACTTCCAATGAAATCACAACATTAACATTGTACTAATTGAACAATAAAAAATTGAGTTTCGACATTAAAAAAAAAAGGAGTCTTGTTTGGTGGTCTATCAACAGTTAGTCCAGTTCCCAAATTGTGGACTACTGATTTGGCAAGATACTATTAAATACCACTACGGGGACCAGATTCATCAAGAAAACAAAAAGTAGTGACATAATACACAGATTTTTTCGTGTACACGTGATGGTTGTTGAAACCAGTTGGAATGATCTTTCATATCTTGGATATTTTGAGGGAAAAAAATGTTATTTAAACAGAATAATAAACAACTTCATTAGAAAAAGCGCATTATTAAAAATTATTATTGACGTGATTGTAAAATGAGGATTCAGTCATTAAACAGCCCATTGGTTCAAGGTCCAGGTGTTATTTGTATGTTTGAAATGGCAGTACTAAATCATTGTGAGAAGACTTGCTCAAAAATGTCATATAATGAAATGAACTCTTATCAAGGGCACTGGTTTTGGTCCATTTTTCTATGATTTTATCTAAAAGGATAATTTTGTTTGTATCTACCTTTTTAGGGCCATGTTTATAATAATTTTTAAAAATGAAAATCGTGATTTGTTTAGGTATTTATATTCCAACTTTTCTTGCCATTTAGTCTTTCCTTCCAACCAAAATGTTATCTTTGGATAGCTAGGAAAACTGATTTTATTTTTATTTTTCATTAGTTCTGTCTCTTAGGATTTATTTTGGAATTTATAGCACTTGTGATAGTTTTCTGAAATAATTTGTTTTTCATAAGTGAATTCAAAGGAGGTCTTATAATTATCAGAATTATGGCTAAGAATTCAAATATTTGAGACTGCAGTATAATGTACAACAACTGTCACCAATGTTGTATACATTCTGAAATTGTAGTGAATTTTCATGATTTATAATCATTATCCTCTTTTCCTTTTTCTGCTTGTAGGACTGTGAGGACAGTAATCCCCTGATTCGGGCTTTGGCAGTGAGAACTATGGGTTGCATCCGCGTTGATAAGATTACAGAATACCTTTGTGAACCACTCCGCAAGTGTCTGAAGGATGAGGACCCATATGTCAGGAAAACAGCTGCTGTTTGTGTGGCCAAACTTCATGATATCAATGCCCAGCTTGTTGAAGATCAGGGTTTTCTTGATCTTCTGAAAGACCTACTCTCTGACTCCAATCCCATGGTAATTTTTTTTTGTTTTTTGCATTTAAAACATAGACACATTTGTCACTTTTTTAAATGGCTTTGTTAAAGTTGCTTTCCCTTTGATTGTGCAGGTGGAACATTAAGTTTATCTATTAAGCTCAATTGCATGCTCACTTTTGAAGTTTTATGGGCACATTCATCATGATGACTGACTAGTTGCTTTCAAAACATGGGTCATGGTGATCTTATGTGGTTGTTCGTCATGACAGTGGTGAGATTAATATAACCCATAGGTGAGATTAATAGTACCCATCAAATATTTGATGGAGTGGGACAGGAAATCACACCTGAAGGTCAGAATTTGTTGGCTTGAACCTCAACCTTAAGTTCAGAGCTTTTATGCAGGAACAATTCTTGGCTTTACATCATGATCCTCGGTTTCGATTTCACAGCATGATTCAACATATGATGAATTATTTTAATTTTATTTCCTACAAGCAAGTAGTGCTGAAGACAAAAAGTAGTGTATCATTTGTATGGTATAAATTAGAGCTGAAACAAATAACTAAACAATCAAAATACTCTTTTTTTACAAATGTTTGAATAGGAAATTATTAACTGAATATTCATTTGTTTACCTAGTTAATTTTTGGGCCCCGAGTGGTCTAAACCGCTCTCCATTACGGATCACTGCCATCTCACCTCTGTCTGCGCTTGTTCGAGTCTCGGATTCAGCCACCATGAGTACGTGAGAAAGCTTGCCAGTAGTTTCTCATGGGTCGGTGGTTCTTTCCGAGGTTATCCAGGGTTCATCCTCCACCATTAATACTGGCCTCCATGTAATGCCTATCGTGTGCTGAAAAATGGCATTAAACCCCACAACAACAACCTAGTTAAGTTTGCATCAGTTTATAAAAGAAGCAAAAGTTTACGTGGAAACAACTACCTGAAATTCATACACTCAGTACCCAAATTTTGAAGAGTCACATTGCTCACAGCATCACCATTTCTGTTCACTGTCATGAAGGCACTCCTGAAATGTTACCTCCGATATATATTCACATTTGGTCTTTTATTCAAGTTTCAGAGTCATTACACAATTATGGAATTACCCATAGCTGCCAAGTTTCCCATTTATTTACGTATTTGTCCCGTATTTTTTACCTGAATATGGGTGTACGTTTATTTTACAAAAAATGTTTTTAATTTCACAAAATCGTAAAAAAAAAATCCTTGCAGTTTTCAGTTTAGAACGGGCACTCAGTTCCATTCTGACTGAAATGTAGCGCATGTACATAGGAATACAGTTTTACAGTATGATTGGTTCATTTGAAATTGAGGCTACTGTTCCTGTCTTTATTCACCATATTGGATTTTGCAAACAGTTAACGCTGTCACAGTATCAGCATAATAATATTCAACTTCTAATCATGTTGAATAGGGAAGCAGAATATTCAGAATTTTCTTCAGGAAACAGAAGAAAACAGAACTAGAAGGACAATTTATCTGTCTTGTTTAGATTGGTGAAACTATCTATTAAGGAGACAACTTTACATTTAGCAAATTGTGTAATGTGATTTTGCTATTGGGCATGGAGACACGCATGAAATACAAGAGCACAAAAAAGCAAATAAACATCAATGCTGCTTCATCATACTCAACTCAGCCTGAACTTAAGACATATATAATACCAGAGAGAACCATGATGTAATTTGATCGAAATTCGGTTGATTAAATTTCTTTTAGAAATGAACCTTCCTCTTTCAGTTGCTAGTGTTGCTGGCAATTTATTTTGCACACGTTTTCCAGATAGTAAAATCGCAAAGGATTACTCGTATGCTAGAACAAAAACAGTTCAGTAAGAAAATTGCACAGAATTGAGATCATCAATATGAGTTGTTACACCGGAATCGACCACTCTGGTGGCTTAGTGGTTAGAGCATCCGCCTCGGGTGCAGGAGGTCATGGGTTCAACTCCTGGCTGAGTAATACCAAACACTTACACAGATGGCACTAACAGCTTCCTCACTTGGTGCAGCCTTATGTCCCAGATGGGATGAAGAGGATAAACTTAACTAATACGGCATAGCTGCAGGATGTCACCAGTTCGAACCCCAGCTTAGTCATACCAATGACTTATTAAAATGGTTTTGCAGTTGCCTCACTTGGCACTCAGCATTAAGAGGTTTTTGTTAGGACTGTTCGGCTTTGTGTCAGGATATTGTGACTGGGTGGGACATCATGCTACATATCGTGGCATGATGCCCCAGTGCTAGACATCACTATAAACTGCCACACTGCATACATTGAAGCAATATGACTGAAAAATTGTTAAAGCTACGTTAAAAAATGCAAATCACACACACACTCACATGTTGGAATCGATCATGTTTGGGAGAAAGAATCTTGGTGTGGAAAAGGCTCCTATAAACAGTCTGTGTCTGAGTGTGTTGCACTCTTGTGCCTTCTGAATGGGCACCTGAATGGAACATGGTGCCTGTCCAGAAGGTACAAGTGTGCAACACATGCATCTTTGACATGAAATAATTATGTAAGTCAAAGTCATACTTTACTGATTGTTGTATATGTTGTAAATAGTAACATATGCATTAAAATTTTAAACATGTAGTCAGTATTTTTGTACTGGGGAGGTAGCTAATGTGTACATGCGCCATTTGGCATGACTTTGGAACAAAGCCATGCAAGTTCTTAGTTGTAATGGTTCAAGGCATTTGCAGTTACAATAAAGCTGGCTGCTCTCTGGCATTGCTGTGCATTAGTAAAAGCCATGGTTATCAGATATAATTTAATATCTACTGGGATTATTTCACTTTTTCTTTCCTTTGCCCTATTGAAAATGACCAGAATGTTTCTGGGGGACCCTGTTTACCCATGAAACCAAATGGTCTGTTTCCAAACATGGTTGGGGAAGGGAACTAGTTCTCTAGTACCTAAAGGTTACATTTTACTTTTTACAGAAGTCCTAAGGTCATTCTACATTTATTTCAAAATACATCATATGTATAAGATGAGGTGAATAATCGTTTCAGTTAAAACTATTGTTTACCAAGTTGTAATACAAGTTTCACCTAACTTAGCAGAAACTGCCAATGACTGGTTTTGGCATTGTATAGTTGGTCCAAAATTCTATCCTATCGGAAATGCGTCCAGCATATGTGACAAATTCCAGAGAGCTGCAAACAAGTGCAAATTTTAATTTAATTAAATTGGTCATATATCTATGTGATTTTAATTATTCCGACATTTAAGTGACTAGCTAGGTTAGTTTCTGTACTCTTTTACCGTCCATCCTCAGTATTAAAGGAGCATTTATGGCCATATAGGGTTTGTAGGTCAGTTTAAAAATAAGCACCCTGCAGTCATTAGATTTTTAGTCGTAATCTTCAAAATGATGCAAGACCATTGTGATGTCATTTAATTAGATTAAGATGAGATCTTTGGATATTCAATGCAGTTTGGCAGGGGAGTATGGGGCTTCAGTAAATACCAGTAAGCACAGGAGAGAGGTTGAATTTGATACCTTTATTAACATAAATGAATATTCAAATCATTTCTGAATACATCCATTGAAATTTAAAATTTGAAAATTGTGCATGCATTTCAGATGTAACAAATACAGGGTATTTTTGGATGGATTTTACACATGAAGGTTTAGTTTGCAACAAAAAAAAAATTGTAAACAAGGATGGTTGATTATGGACTTGTGAAATAAGTTCATGATTTTAAAAACTACAAGATACATTGCAGATGTTCATAATGGCATAAGCAGAAGGATGCTTTCTACAGTAAGTGCATTCATAGCATATCCCACATGGCTTTCACACATTGGCATACTGTATCTCATATATTGGAATACGTGAAATAGTATTTTAAGTTGGCTGTATATTATAAAGAGATGGAGACATTTCTTGTGATAATAGCACAACTGATGGAAGCTTAACAGAAGTAATTATTTTAGGTCAGGGTCTGTTAATTTGTCAGGTCTACCCATCTTTCTTTCTTTGAAGTATACTCATGGATTTTGCTGTATATGGGGACAATTTATTTACCAGGGTTTATTTTATATATGCCCACCATAAAGCATAGATTTTGATCTTATTCAGCCATCCGTCTGTTTCTTATTTCATTTCTTCTCAATGACTCAAGTTCACTACCATATTCCATTACCAAACTTTGTAAGTAGCTTGCATTTGGTGAAGAAACTTGATGATTTGGGCTCAAAAGGTCAAAGATCAAAGTCGCATGGATCAGCAAGAAGGATGATTGTTTCCACATAAGGACTGGACTTTTATATGAGATACCTTGACCAAATTTTGTCAGTTGCTTGATTTTGAGATTTGAAAGACATTTGAAGGTGAAAGGTCAAAGTCAGTGTAAAGCTTTCTGCAACATATATTATAACCTACCTTAAAATAACTTTGTCAATAGGTTGCATTTGAGATGAAAAATGCATTAATTAAGTTTTAGGATCAAAGGCCAAAATCACAGTGACTGAAAGAAGGAATTTTTTTTCTCCATAGAACTACTTAAGTTCTTCACCACAAGTTATAGCTAAATTGTGTAGATGGTTTGTAATTGAGACAAGGAATACACCTACCTATTTTGGGGGTTAATAGTCAATGTCATCAAGACCAAAAGAAGAAAATAAATGGTATCTGCAAAATAACTGTTTTTTTTTTTACCTTGGCCAAAATATATGTATGGCTTGTATTTACAACAGGGAGATATCTTATGATTTTGGATATTTTTCTAGCACATTTGCAGTAGGGAAAAGAGGGAGGGACATATCTGACCTAAATTTTTTTGTGTGTCCTGGCCACATTTCATTCCAAATCTCAAATTTATCATAGTTTTTTGCAAAGGTTCAACTGTCTGTGTGCAGCTCAGACTGGTCTGCCTTAGATCACAGGCCAAAAAGTCTAAAATCCTTACCAAAATCCAGTTCGTAAAGTGGGTGAAATTTTTATATAAAAATCAGGTCTCACAAATGATGTTTTTCGCTCTGTATTTTGTAATGCAAGTAGAAAGTCCAGATTATTTAATATCATTGTAGAACTACATCTGTCTGCTTTTCTGTTATACCACCCACTGTGATGTATCTTAAATGACCTTGATGCTTCTGAGCTCTGAAGTAGGGTACAACCTTATGACATAAAAGCATCATATGGCATTAATCAGTTAACAAGGTTTTTGAAAATTTTATAACAAATTGTCAGACAATTACTATTTATGTAATTTATATGCAAAATCAATGCACAAATGATTAAATACATAAGGAATATTCAAATCTGTTGATGTCATCAGAATTCAACCATTAACTCGTGAACCTCGGGAGATTTCTGTCATTTTTGCCTGAAATGGGAATACATCCAAATAATCTGCTTACAAGAGATTTTCATTTATCCAGATGCCTAGTTGTGTTAAATATGTCTTTGTTTTTATTGGCTATTTTGCTCACACATCTGCAGATGGGTAAAAGTTGTTGACCCATCATTTTCATGTCCTGGTCACATTTTACTCCAAGTCTCAGACTCATACTTTCTGCAAAGGCTCGCCAGTCCGTGTGCAGTTCAGATTGTCTGCCTTAGATCTCACACTAAAAAGTCTCAAATCCATACACAAAATCTAGTTCTGACAACCGGTAAATTTTTTATTAAAAAATCATGTCTTAAAAATTATGTCTCTCCATCTGTATTTTGCAATGCGAGTAGAAAGTCCAGATTATTTGGTGTGTCTTGAAGGTCCTTGACAATAAAGAGCTTGGAAGTAGGGTACAACCTCATTAATGCATCACTAGGGGTTAATAAATTAAGTGAATAATTCTTTTTACAACATGATATATATTATGGAGTTTCATAAACTCCGTATTTAATATGTCAGTGTTAATTTTTTATTTGGCTGTGACATTATAGAGGGTAAATGATTAATGTCTGAGGTTATAAGGATCTGATTTTGTTATACCACAGAACTTTCATAGCAATTTATTGAACAAAAAATTATGCATGATAATATTTGATGAATAAAATCTTGTATTGGTGTTTATTTTGTATTGTGTAATATTTTTTAAGTTCATTAATTTCTCTTTTGCTCAGCAATACTCATAAGACATACAGGTAGTTTAAACCATTTCATGAATTATATGAGTCTCCATTTTATTCGTGTGTCTGTTTTTAGGTGGTGGCTAACGCTGTGGCTGCTATTTCCGAGATTATGGAGTCCTCCGCAACAGCTGCACAGGTCCTGGAGTTAAACAGCAGTACTACCAACAAGCTCTTGACAGCTCTCAATGAGTGCACAGAGTAAGTTCAAGTGTTGTATTTGCTTTGGTTATATATACATGCCTCTACAAACAGTATAGACTTAGATCTGCCATATGAAAGTACTGGTGGATAAGGGTCTTACTCTGTTTAGCTTATTAACAGTATATACCCTGATCTGCCATAATATAATGTACCAGCAGATGAGGGCCTACTTGGTTTATTGCTTATGAATTCAAGCAAGCAATATAGACCCTGAATAGGGTTAAGTTTGTTGTACTATTTGCATAATGGTCACAGTAAACAAAGCATTAGTTAAAAAAACTTAACAAATGCTGATGTGCCAGGGAGGTGCATAAAACCTATGTTATGCACTTTTTCGTCTTGAATGCACCACCACTTAAGTTTTCCTGAACTGTACAGTTACTGATAGCTAAAGCATCTATATTAGTGATGTTCTTATTGAAGGACTATATGACACGAGCAAGTTGCCTATTATGACAGGTTGCTGGGTAATTGCATCGTTTTCACTCATCTTTACATGACAACTGGAGCTGTTATATATGATGCAAGACCAGTCATCCAAAATGAAGAGAAGGCAAGTGCATGTTGCTGGCTTTTGTTTTTTTACTTAAGTCAGCAAGACCATCTTGCAATTTGCCCATAGATGATTATACTGGTAACACAGTAGATTCCAGGCAGAGGTCTCACATTGATCAGGAACAGTTTAGCTATAAATCTGCCGAATCTCAGTACAAAGCTTGAGAAATTGTTCAAATTTGAATGGTTAACAAAATCTGCATGGCTGCATAACTATTACTCACAGACGAGTGAAATTCTTAACAGTATTCCAAATAAATAATTGTGATGACTTTGAAATCCTTGTGCTATTAAAGTGACAGATTCATGTATTTATATAACACTGGTCAACAGTGAAATCATTACTGACTTGAAAAGGCCCTAATCTGTAGTATTTTGGTGTGCCGAACACGAATATAACCGTGAAAAATTTGTATTGGCTCTCGTTTTGAAGATATTCATATACCTCATTTTCTATGTTTCACTGTGTAAATTTCTCCAGTAGGACTGCAGCAACATCCGGAATAATGATGTAACATTGCATAAAACCATCATGCTCACATCATCCACAGTTGATTGCATCATTTTCTGATGCAATGCAATACTAATGCCATGCGGCTGCTGAAGTAAGTTGACGTCAGCAGTGTACTATACATGTGTAGGCCTATTATACTAATGCCAGGCGGCTGCTGAAGCTGACGTAAGCAGTGTACTATATAAAGCCCAATCAGATAGGTTCAGCATTTAAAATATTTTAGACGTTGTGCGAGACAGTTCAAGCTACTGTTACATAAAACTTATTATTTTATCCATTTACGTACAATAAAGAACAGTAATGCCTCGAAAGTGTGTTAATACCGCGGACAATTTTTGCTATATTTGTGGGGAAGTGACATTTGCCAACCAGAAGAAAAGTATCAATTCTCAAGTGAAGAAGGCATATCATCTTTACTTCGGATGCAAGGTTGGTGACCAAGACAAGCCTTGGGCTCCGCATATATGCTGTGCTACATGTACAACACAGCTTTCACAGTGGTTGAATTGCAAAAGGTCATCAATGCCGTTTGCAGTCCCAATGGTGTGGAGAGAGCCAAGCAACCACCTAAATGACTGTTACTTCTGCTTGGTTCCTCCTCTTTCCGGCGGAATAACGAAGCGAAAGAAGTCGAGAATAGTCTACCCAAACATTCCGTCTGCATTGAGACCAGTTCCACATGATGAGGGACTTCCTATTCCAGAACCTCCAGCAGAATATTCTCTTGATTCATCTGACGAAGACAAAGGTGAGTCGACCTGTTCTTCTCCTGGTCCATCAGCATGCAGTGATCCAGATTTTCACTGTGGTGCATCATCAACCCCACACAGAATAACACAGGAAGAACTAAATGACCTGATTCGTGATTTGGACTTATCAAAGAACAAGGCAGAATTGCTAGGATCAAGACTCCAACAATGGAATCTTCTAGAAGAAGATGTCACAATTACTGCATATCGAAAGCGCCACCAGCAATTGGAGCCTTTCTTCAGAAAGGAAAGTAATCTGATATTCTGTTCCGATATTGAGGGCCTCATGAATGCTTTAAAAATCACTCATGACCCACAAGAATGGAGACTATTTGTGGACTCTTCGAAACTGAGTCTCAAGGCTGTGCTTTTGCACAATGGAAACATTCTTCCATCTATTCGAGTAGCGTATGCTGTCCACATGAAAGAGACATACGATAACTTAAGGCAGCTACTGAATTCCATTGAGTATAACAAGTATAGCTGGCACCTCTGTGGTGATTTGAAGGTAGTTGCCCTTTTAATGGGACTGCAGCAAGGATATACAAAATACATGTGTTTCTTATGCGAGTGGGATAGCCGAGCAAGGGAAATGCACTACATGAGGAAGGAATGGACTCACAGGCAGAATGTAGCCATTGGAGAGAAGAATATCCAACACCCAGCTCTGGTTGAGGCTCAGAAAATCTTGCTACCACCCCTTCACATCAAACTAGGTTTGATGAAGAACTTCGTGAAAGCCATTGACCGGACTTTGCCAGCATTCCGATACCTGCATGAAAAATTCCCTCGACTCAGCGAAGCAAAGATTAAAGAGGGAGTTTTTGTGGGTCCTCAGATTCGAGAGCTTTTCAAAGATGACCGGTTCAACAACTTGCTGGAAGGTGACGCGAAACAAGCATGGAATGCTTTTCGCCTAGTTTCTACAAACTTCCTCGGAAATGTTAGGGCAGAAAACTATAAGGAACTAGTAGAAGACATGTTGATGAAGTATAAGAAACTTGGCTGCAATATGTCTCTAAAGATTCACTTCCTTCATTCCCATTTGGATTTCTTTCCTAGCAACTGTGGTATTGTTAGTGATGAACACGGCGAACGTTTTCATCAAGATATCGCAACAATGGAACAAAGATACCAGGGAAAATGGTCCACTACAATGCTGGCTGACTACTGCTGGACACTCCTCAGAGATGCTCCCGAACAGCTGTACAAGAGACAGGCGAAGAAATCTAAGATGTAGTCAATGACTTGATTTTTTATAGGTAGGCTATTACAGTTGACCTTTTACTATTGGAATGCATTTCGTTATGTAAACATTAATTTCTTGCAGATTACAAAAAAACTAGAGCCAATTTTGCAATTTGACTGTCATATTCGTGTTCAGCACATAAATATTGATAAGAATTTACTAATTTTATTTCAGTAACATGACTTTTGTAAAAATTTGTTGTCCAGTGTAATCAGTAATGAATAACAAAATCTGCATGGCTGCATAACTATTACTCACAGACAAGTGAAATTCTTAACAGTATTCCAAATAAAAAATTGTGATGACTTTGAAATCCTTGTGCTATTAAAGTGACAGATTCATGTATTTATATCATCAGTAATGAATATTTTTCATTTTTGATTATCAATTAATTTTGATTGATTCATATACAATCAGCTGTTGGTAGAATAATGAACTTTTGAAGCATGAATATATGGTACATTTATTATCTAATCATCATGAAGCAAAAGTAGTGACCAATATTAAATGTGTGTTTGCCCCTTTTAAAACTCTTAATGGCCAGTGGCCCCATCTGGTAGAATCCTAATTGAATCCTGCAGGAAGTGCTGGTGTATGATGCCAGGAGAAATCTGGTTCTATGCTGTTAATATTTGGGTGTGTTTTAAATGAGTAAGTATGGCATATGATGCCCTGGTGTTTTCTGTTGTTTTTGTTTCTTCTAATGATAACAACCATGTATGAGAATAAAATTATTATATATATATAATATGTTCCTTTTAAGATGGTGTATTTATATTCCTTTTACATTTTTTTATCTACTTTTCTTAGTGAAGAAAGAAGAATGAATTTTCTTATAAAAATCATTAAATAAAGTGATTCCGGTCTGGACTTGGCATTGTTTTTTTTTATAGTAATAGGCATACATTTTAGTTTATATGACAGAATCAAGGAACAGATCCCTTTCTGATATTAAAATAAAAAAGAAAAGGTTCAATAATATTTAAAATTACAGGGTGAAAAAGAAGTTGACATTATGATCACGTTGGTACCTGTGTGTTTTGGCCTTGTAATCATCTACACCCAAGATTAACCACAAATTTAAAGGTTTTTTTTATTTGGCTGAGTTAAAGTCTGGGTCACAAGAAAGATGCAGCTATTTAGAGATACAGTACTACTGCTGAGGTTACTGTGAATGTAAAAACAAATTTTTTTTGCTTGTTTGTATGTTTAGCTCAAAGTTAATGCACTGAAGCTATGTCCTATCACCTCTTTATAGGTATACCCTTTGTGTTATGACACACCAATCTTATTGTTGCATCAATCTTGTTTTAACCCTCATTCTACAGGTGGGGACAGGTGTTTATATTGGATGCTATTTCAAACAGTACACCCAAAGAGGAAAGAGAAGCACAAAGGTAAAACATCTCCTATGTTCGCCTGCCATTTGATAAATTTATTCTGCATGAATATGTAGTAAATAATGATTTGAATAGTGTTTCACAATGTTCTTACTCGGTTTCCAATTAATGTTCTAAAGTGTACTTCCTACCTTGGTTTACAGTAAGTTCTCTAAAGTGTAATTGCTCAGTTTCCAGCTTCACCTGTGATTGTCAAACAAGTTCCAAGTTGACATTTCAGAACTTGAGCAGAGGAAAGCTGCATATTATTGTCAAGCATCAATAAAATGACTGTTTACCTTTCAATTTTATACACACAGTAATTAGCTGGATGGTTAAATGAACAGTTGTGAACTTGATATCCTTAGGATGTTTATTTTATTTATATTCTTACATTTTCATCAAAATCATTTACAGAGAAAAACATACATGGAAATTATACTGAAAATTCTAAATTGTGACCTTTTACTTTCTTTTTAGCATCTGTGAAAGAGTGACTCCACGTTTGGCCCATGCAAATGCAGCTGTTGTGCTGTCTGCGGTTAGGGTATGTCAGTTACTTTAATTCTCCTTCTCTTGGACATTATGTTTACCATGTTCTTTTTTATAATTATAGTAACAGACCTAATTATACTTAGATTTTTCTAGAAGTGAACTATTGGCTCTCATCAAGGTTATTCATTTGTGTCTTATTTTTTTATATGATCTTTTGTAATGGAAAAATTGAAGACATTGTAGCGATATGACTGAAACTTTTTAAAGCTATGCAGAATAACAAATCTCTCTCACACATGCACACACACACACACAAACACACACTGTAGGTGCACAGATGCAACTAGATACACCAAGCACAAGAAATGAAAGAGTTTTTTTCTTTCTCAGCTATATTCATGCCTTTCCAATACTTTCTTTGAGAACTTGTTCCCTGTTTTTGGCAGTCCATTGGGTGTTAAAAGTTAAACCAAATGCTGGAACTGGGCTGGAGTGCCTGTAAGAGTCTTTGCCTGTGGTTCTCTGCTAACCTTTCCTATGTTTTCACTGCAGTCTGCCACTATCCTTGTTTCTGGCTAGTCCAGCCGACTGGCTGTTGCTGCCTTTGATCACAGGTCCAAGGCTTGTGTTTTCAGGAGTGTGATCACTCTTGCAGGCCATTGCCGCGCTACTTAAATTTCTTCTGGGAAAACATTCTGTCAGTCTTCCCCAATTATATTGTGACTGGGTGGGACATGATGTTACTTATCTGTGGCATGATGTTCTAGTGCTTGACATCGCTATCAACTGCCACACTGCAGACATTGAAGCGATATAACTGGAAATTTTTTAAAGCTCTGTTAAAAGTCCAAATCAAACTCCACATCTGCCCACAAAGGTGAGCATCCATGTTGATGTGTCACTCAAGACTAAACTTGGGAACATTGTGGTATTACGGTTGCTACATACCACTGGTTAGCAATTTTAATTGTAATGGTATATTGGAACTGTTTCATTCCAAAGATTTGATTTCTGTTGTCTGTATTGCATATTCATGAGAAAGACAACTCTTTTGTCCTTATGGGAGGTAACTAATCTTAATGTGATCAGTTAAGTATTGTTGGAGAAACTTAATTTAAGATGTAAACTTCCCAAGTAAAAGAAACATATCTGAGTTTAGTAATGATGGCAACATATATGTACTGGTTGACACAAGTGTAAAGCAACCCAAGTAAACTTAATTTAATGTAAGAACTGGAGAAGTTCCTGACTTTTCAGCATTTCCTGACAGACTTTGAAAGGCAGGAGCACAAAACCTAATTTTACTGTGAATTAAATAGTGCATAGTTTTTTAATTGCATGTAAAAATGTGAGATATAGACAGATAGACTAGATTTAAATGTAATAATGTGACATATAGACAGATATACTAGACTTAAATGGGGAATTTACAACAAATGTTAATGGCGGGGGGTTACCTTCAGTTTTTCAAGTTGCTAAGTTTGAAAATACTAATTAAGTGAAATTTGGTCCTATTTTTATATTAAACAATAATAATCACACATAGTATTAGCCTATCAGAATCAGAATTGGCCCCTTTAGATAGTATTAAGGGGTCATTCACCCCATATCTCTAAATTCTAGATTGAACCCTCAATTTCATATGCATTAGGCATTAATTTAACATTGTAGCCTATATAAATTGTAAGACTATAATTTATGACGAAATATGTTTCCAGGTTGTGATGAAGTTAATGGAGATGTTGGAACAGACTGGAGATTATTACACCACCCTGCTGAAGAAACTGTCACCTCCTCTCGTGACCCTTCTGTCGGCTGAGCCTGAGATTCAGTATGTGGCCCTTAGGAATATCAACCTGATTGTGCAAAAGAGGTAATGTTAGCTAGTTGCATAATCATCAATGGCTTTAACTCCAGGTTCATTGTTTACTATTGAGGAACAAAAGTACAGTGTGACCCCGCCACAGTGCGCTCAGTTATAGCATGAATTCGGATATAACATGGTCGTGGCTTGGTTCCTGAAATTTCGTATACATGTATTTTTCTTGTTCAAAAAAAATTCTTTCTTAAAAGGTACGAAGAAAAAAAGACGTAAAAAGTTTGTTATCATTTTGGGGAAGAGATTGCGTAAGAATAATACAAGACGATCATGGCTCGGCTTCTGAAATTTTATATGTATTTTTCTTGTACACAAAAAAAGTATTTTATTCTTAAAATTACGAAAAAACACGCATACAGAGTTTATTCTGGGATCGTGTAGGTCTTCGCCAAATTTAGATTGTTTTTCGTTATTGGCTGAAAAACATACCATGTGGCTTTTTTTATTGGCGACATTGTTGGCTGTTTAAACTTTTATATTCAACCATTGCAGAAATTCTGAGGCCCCATGAAAGGAAGCCACAAACTGGATATAAAATACACTGAAATTTATCTATTATTACATAAACAAATTCTTTGTCCATGTTGACAAGCCATCTAAACAGTGCATTGTTATATCATAATCCGCTTATCTTAA
Source organism: Sinohyriopsis cumingii (assembly GCA_028554795.2). Taxonomy (NCBI): domain Eukaryota; kingdom Metazoa; phylum Mollusca; class Bivalvia; order Unionida; family Unionidae; genus Sinohyriopsis; species Sinohyriopsis cumingii. The sequence continues at coordinate 65,889,376 of CM068841.1, forward strand.
CATCTAGCATGAGTTTTTTATGTTGTGAAATATCTGCTTTTTTGTTGTTGACATTTCTGGTAACGGAGATCAACCGGACAAGGCATTGTCTCATAATCTATCTTTCATCGGATTATGGCCGCTCGCTAGTAATTAATATATTTACAAAGACTGACATTTGTATGTGGAATATTCCCCTTCTTTTCACTCAGAATAAAATCCTTCAGAACACTCAGATTTCCTGTAATAATCCCTGTCATCAGAATACCTGCGTCTCTATCGTCCGTTGACCCTTTGTTAATTTTCAGATTCATGCTTGAAAGGCAGCATCATGCTGCTACCACAAAAGTATTTTAAAAAATCCTCTTATTGGTTTTTTCAATAGGCATGGAAGGATAGTAACTAGAATAGTCCAAATGACAGTTCCTTTTTAAAAATGTACCCAGATAAAATAGTTTGCTGAAATTTCAAAGGAAACATTATCTTTTAAACACCGGCTGTTATGAAAATGTACTCAGCAAATGGAAAAAAATAAGTCTCAATCATGCAATACAATTATTTGATGTTGCCGCCACAATAAGAAATGGGCATTTGTTTGGTTCTCCAAAGCTGTCCTTTAGCGGTGACTTCAATAGCGCATGCACCCTTCATCAAAGAAAGCCGTCTACAGTCTTTCAATAACAGCAAAGAACTTTTCTTCAAAGGAAGTCAGTCTGGTGGATTTTTGCATTTTCCAGCGTGACTGGAACACATTATCAGTGTGTGAAAGTTTCCTTTTGTAGGGAAAAAGTTTATTCTTACGAACGCTACCAACAGCTGCTTAAAACACAAACTTTTACCGACTTGTAACGTACTGAAAATTAAATGTGCTTCGTCATTCATTATGTGATTGTGCTATGTTTTTCCACTGAATTCAGACCAATATGACCTGTTAAAAAATTATTGAAAATTTTACAGCTGTGTGTGTGCATATTTTCGATGGAATCACTTGTATTGTGGATTCAATGTATATGATGAGGTGCGCGGGTAAGTACACGGTGTTGATACTCTGTTCATGCTATACATAGACATTTATATATAAACAGGATTCACGTATATGTACCAATTCATGGTTCTCTAAATAAAATAAACTATTATATATGTCTTCTCTGTTTTCACTACAGGTGTATTTCTCATTTAATATGGATCAATTTAAGATGGTAACCATGCCAATGAAGCACATATTTTACTACCTGCATTTATTACCTACACCCACCACAATTTTTTTTGGGTACATTTTCTTCAGCTAACTGACCTGGTTGTTATAACATGGTCCAGTCTATAACGCGGTCAGGTTCTGTGACTCCCAACTACCGTGTTATAGCAGGGTCACACTGTAGATGTATTTGTACTAATTACATACCCAATCTCTGCCCACTAGTGTGAACAAAATGTGGATCAAAAACATTTTTTAAAAATAAAATCAAATTTTTTGGTGCAAAATATGTGACATAATTTCAATCTAATTGTCATTGTTATTTGTAGACCAATGGTCACCAGAAAAACAATTTATTACCAGCATAAATAAGTTGGGTTTATTTTGTCTTATCAGCAGCATCATGATTGTCAACAATGTTGCTTGAAACACCAGCTTATGCATCACAGGAAACAGAATTCAAGTTTTGCATTGAAGTTTTGAGAGTCACGTTTGTTTTTTTAAGTGGCTGCATTCAGCTGAATATTTTGGATTCTGTACCTGTGGGGTTTAAAGATTATATGCTAATATTTGAGAAGTTTCTGTCTTGCCCATCTCCTATACAAGCATTATGGTCAACAGTGTTAAAGCTTTGTTTGAGAAGTTTATGAAAGTCCAATACGTAGGCTATACTGACAAGCTTGCAGACAGAGGAAAAACCAGGCTCCATGTAACATCTGAGTTTTAGCTCACTTCAGACATTTATTCTTTATGAGTCTTAGCTAACAATTTGGAGTGGATAATGACCTGTGTTGCACCATGGTGCAGGAGGCAAACTTTGTTCACACATGTCCATTTCTTAATATAGTCTTGATTAAGATTTGGGGTTTAGCTTATTTTTTTAACCTCGAAAATATACTGTTGTACCTGGAATTATGTATCATTGTGGAATACATGTCATTTTTTTTGTCTTACCAATATTACAAAGGTGGGTCATATGTTTCATACTTTGTATGGTTAAACTTTGTTAGAAGTTTATTTATCATGCTCTGTTCATTCTAGAATTTGCAAGCTAGATGTGTATATCTGTCTTGCTGCATCTATATGCAACTTGATGTATACTATGCTGTCATTACAAAAGCACCTATATGCAACTTGATGAATACTAAACTGTCATTACAAAAGCACCTATATACAACTTAATGAATACTATACCATCATTACAAAAACATCTCTATGCAACTTGATGAATACTGTACTGTCATTACAAAAGCACCTATATGCAACTTAATGAATACTATACCGTCATTACAAAAGCATCTCTATGGAACTTGATGAATACTGTACCGTCATTACAAAGTACCTATATGCAACTTAATGAATACTATACTGTCATTACAAAAGCATCTCTATGCAACTTAATGAATACTATACTGTCATTACAAAAGCATCTCTATGCAACTTGATGAATACTGTACTGTCATTACAAAAGCACCTCTGTGCAACTTGATGAATACTATACTGTCATTACAAAAGCACCTATATGCAACTTAATGAATGCTATACCGTCATTACAAAAGCACCTCTGTGCAACTTGATGAATACTATACCATCATTGCAAAAGCACCTCTATGCAACTTGATGAATACTGTACTGTCATTACAAATGCATTTCTATGCAACTTGATGAATACTGTACTGTCATTACAAAAGCACCAATATGCAACTTGATGAATACTATACTGTCATTACAAAAGCACCTCTGTGCAACTTGATGAATACTGTACTGTCATTACAAAAGCACCTATATGCAACTTAATGAATACTATACCGTCATTACAAAAGTACCTCTATGCAACTTGATGAATACTGTACTGTCATTACAAAAGCACCTATATGCAACTTGATGAATACTATACCGTCATTACAAAAGTACCTCTGTGCAACTTGATGAATACTGTACTGTCATTACAAAAGCACCTATATGCAACTTAATGAATACTATACTGTCATTACAAAAGCACCTATATGCAACTTGATGAATACTATACTGTCATTACAAAAGCACCTCTGTGCAACTTGATGAATACTGTACTGTCATTACAAAAGCACCTATATGCAACTTAATGAATACTATACCGTCATTACAAAAGTACCTCTGTGCAACTTGATGAATACTGTACTGTCATTACAAAAGCACCTATATGCAACTTAATGAATACTATACTGTCTTTACAAATGCATCTCTGTGCATCTTGATGAATGCTATACCATCATTACAAAAGCACCTCTATGCAACTTGATGAATACTGTACTGTCATTACAAAAGCACCTATATGCAACTTGATGAATACTGTACTGTCATTACAAAAACACCTATATGCAACTTGATGAATGCTATACTGTCATTACAAAAGCAAGTCACTGATCTGTATTTAATGTTTCACTGACTTCAATTTTGTGTTTTGAGTATTTCTCCAGTCACTGTTCAGATCTTAATTATAAATCTTAATGATTCTTTGTATTTCATTGAGTGCCAGATCCTAACAGCAGAAGATATTATATTACACTTTTACTGGCTAAAGTTAACTAATGACCACACTGGGTTTTAGTATCCTGTATATAGACTCTGAAACAGGTAATTTTGACAGTGAAACAAAAACAGTTTGCAAATAGAATGCACAATTAAAGAAAAAAGGAATACAGGATGAACACAAACAAAATCAATGCAGTTTTAAGAAAACTGAGAATGCAGAATGCATAAACTGAAACTATGAAATGCAGATGTATTCATGACTGGAATTAAAAATGGACTATTTTCAAGCTGCTGTAAAATTTCCAGTCTCAATAGCTCAAAGTCATGATAATCCAGGATTAGATTAATTGCAGTGAAAGTTTCACCCTTACTAGCTGTGAGATTGTTCTTTTTGTTGCAAACAAACAATAAAACCTCATAGATATGATGACCTCATCCCTTGTGGTTCTATCTGTACTTCCTTTTTTTGTGAATGAAATGCAAAGTAAATAACATTTGCTGAGTAAATAACATTTGCTGACAAATACTCTACAACCACTTTAACATTTAATGCAGTTACATTTTAATTTATTGTAAATTCAGTGCTCTCTTTTGCATTGTATGCACTTGCTATTTCTTCAAAGCACACCTTTAATAATATATATAAGCTGTCTTTCTCTTCCTAACACTTTTGAAAACTGAGAGCCTGACTATGGTAAATGCATTTCCATGTCGTTCCAAATGAAAAAAGCACAAAAACAATAGATAAAAAAGATGAATGTAAAATCAGTATTGATTTTTGAGACCATCAACAAAAAATGATGATAAATGAAATGCAGATGTGAATAGAATGCAGATGTAATTCAAATGGTACACAAATTTAATGCAAACTAAATGCACATATGGTCAAAGTTACCTGTTTCAGAGTCCATATGGACTGCTACACTTGGAATCCTAAAACTTGGTTAAGAAATGCATTTTGGTGTAGAAATAAATCACTGTGATCCATATTTCATGCGTTACTGACTTGGTTGAATTTTGTTTTAACTATTCATGCTAGAGTCATTAAACCAAATGATCGGATACATCTCTATTAATACCACACCCCTGTTTAACTTGTTATGATTGTGTTTCCATTATTTATGTGTGCTTTACACATACTGTCTAATCTATAATCATAAGTCTCTCATTACAGAAGTAGATCAATATAGCACATGTTTAACATATCACTAAGTTGAATTAAGTTTTGTGCTTGATGTTCATTTCTTTGGTATTCATGCCATATCATGAAATTGATGATGTGTCTTGGTTATTGCCACACTGGTTGACCTTATGTTTAGGTTGGCATCTTATTGCCTAAATAACTTTATTGTGTAGTGTTGTCCCTGGTCGACTTGGCAGGGGAATGAGAAGCCAAATTTCAGGAATATCTCACAATTGAAATGTAGGCCAATGGAACTTAAAAATATGTCCATGTGCTTGTGTCAGAATTTGAATCCATTAGGAAAAAGACATCTGAATTAGAAGAGTAAGATTTTGATAGGGCATGCCACAAATAGGGACCTTTTCCAAAACAAAAACTATTATAAATGCCTTTCATTTCTGGTTGAACCATCTCTGCAGGAAATCAGTCCTGATTACGTCAGATAACTCTTGAGTGGTGTCTTCTCTCCTCAAATAGGGATACCAATAGCCTGACCTGTGTGTGCTGAGTTGGGAATTTCTCCATTGTTTCTGCAAACTAAATATCTCCATTCAAATGAGACACATTCCTGGCAGACTCTTTCTGCCCGATGTTCTCTTCAGAAAGAATTATACTATGCATATGGAATGCTTGCCTCATACATTGTTTTTTTAATTAGATTTGTGCACTTCAGGGGCCTATATGACATGGATGCACTTTCAGTCAGTTTATAAGGATTATGGGCCTTTGCAAACTCCACCTGAAGTCTTAGTACCAAATATAATATAGAAAATAAGGGGTCAGAATTGCTGGATGAGTTTGATAGCCTTTCTTAGTTGGGACAAGTCCTCGGCAGTAGACCTACCCAGAAAGGCTATGATCAAACTGAATCTTCTCAAACAACCGCAGTTGCAGGTGTTACACCACTGCGCAGACCATTTATGCCTGGCTCTTGTCAGGACAGATTTCACTTTGGGACTCCAGTCTTACCTAGAAGGATACCTGAGGTATAGATAAGATGCTCAGCATTCTCCCTCCTATTACCTATTCTTCAGATGTCATTGTGATAGGGAATGTATTCAAGGCACATTTTTCTAGTAAATTATATTTCTTTGAGAATACTTACCTGTTCACGGTATTTAAAAACCCTCCCAGTGACCCCACTATGCAAGCGCCCTCGTTATTTTTCTCAGCTTAAAAATAGTAATGCCTAATAGCAGCAAGGGGAGGTATTGGGCAATAGTTATTGATTTTTGTCTTTATGTTGCAGACAGAAAATACTAATTTTAGTCGTTTAGAATTCAGGAGGAAGATTATTTCCCTAATGTTACTGTGATCAGGTAACTATTAATGGAGAACCAAATTTACAAGAAAAATTTTCATTTTATATATTAAGTTCATTATAGTATCTGTATCCTTATTGTTTCATGTCTTCAGTATCCAGTCACAGAGGTCAACATTTTGTTCTCAAGATCATCATTGTTTGAATGGGGTTCTTTTTGCGTAATATTTTTTAGAATCACTGCTGGAGACTACTTAAAGCTTCATAGAGACAAGCTGTGTTATCCTGAACTACATCCTGGTTTAATCTGTTCAAATTGGACATAAGATTCCAATTTTTAAATGGCTTATGTCATAAGATCCTATATAAGAATTTATTTACTTGCTTTTACTTCTCAAGTAGCATTCTGTCATAATCTTGATAATAAACAATTGCCTTATTATTCTGAAGTATTTAGGTTATGGTAAAAACATATCAGCCGATCCATGTACATCAGTGTTTTGTACTTTTTTCAGACCTGAAATCTTGAAAAATGAAATGAAAGTCTTCTTTGTGAAATACAATGACCCCATCTATGTTAAACTTGAGAAACTGGACATTATGATTCGACTCACCAACCAGGGCAACATAGCTCAAGTTCTGGCTGAACTAAAAGAGTAAGTATGGCTGGCACACACGCATGCATGCATATGTACACATGAACACACAATATAGCACATTAATTTGAGCTGTTTTTCCCAATATTTCTATCTCTTGCTGTCTTTTATTCTTTTTGGTGGTGTGATCTGTAGGTGCAAAATCATGTAACTTCCATTTTCATAGCAAATTGAATGCTTGATTCTACAGTGAATGTTGATATTATACACAAGGCCTGGTATGATAGCAGAAATTTATAGATCCATTTCTTTGCCAATTTTCATCCATTCATTTAGAGTCAAAGATTCATTTATCATATATCTTAACATTGCAAAGTAGGCACTGTATTTTTTACCTGTTGTTAGATATGCCACAGAGGTGGATGTCGACTTTGTGCGTAAATCAGTGCGAGCCATTGGTCGATGCGCAATCAAGGTGGAGCAGGCTGCAGAACGCTGTGTCAGCACTTTACTGGACTTGATCCAGACCAAGGTCAATTATGTGGTACAGGAGGCTATTGTTGTCATCAAGGTAAGGCAGTTACATGCTTCATGTGTAAATAATTCATGTTATTGAGGTCATTTTGGTGGGTTGGTATAATTAGCAACATTATTAACCATTTTATTTTCCAACAGAAATTCCATCCATACATAAAAGTCCTGTCCAAGTGCAAACTGCACTGACCCAGATCTACTGTCTCATAATGCACTGGCAGATCTGGGTCTGTGCAGTTTGTTAGTAGTAATCAGTTGAATGAACACCATAGACTCTGATCTGCTTGCAGTGGCAGATCAGGGTCTTTGTTGTTTGCAGCTTGACCTTGCTTATAAGTGAGTACATACAGTGTTATCTTTAAATATGGTAATCCAAAAATAGTATAGACAAGGCAGGAAAGTAAGTAACTGGTTTCGATTTTTCATAAGATGCATCTTTATATAAAAGTTACAGCAACATTAGGTTTAGAAGACAGAAAGTGTAAAATTTGAAGTGAATAAGGTGTGATTTTTGTCCTAACAGATGAAGAGAATAAACTTATCTAATATGGCATAGCTGTGGGAGGTCACCGGTTCAAACCCCAGCTGAGTCATACAAGTGACTTATAAAAATAGTTTTGCAGCTGCCACTCTTGGCACTCAGCATTAAGAGGTTAGTGTTAGGTCTGGTGTGTCTGGCATCAGTTTAAGGTGTTTGGGTAGGACATGATGCTACATGTCTGCAGCATGATGCCCCAATACTAGACATTAACTATCACACTGGAGATACTGTAGTGATACAGCTGAAAAATTGTTAAAGCTATGTTAAAAATCCAAAACACACACACACACACACAAACATGCAAAGTCCTGCATAGCACAGCTGACCGATTGAAAAACTGGAAGTTAATTTCCCCATAAGAATTCACTGTGGCCTTCTTTTGCCTGTAAGAGCAGTACCTTCCACGCTGAATGGACCTATCAAATTTCATGACTGTTCAGGCAACAGTATTAGAATCTGACCTAAATGGAAAGACCATAACATTAGCAGCTACCTTTATCTTCTGTATCATGATATCCATTTAAGCACATACATTGAGGAATTATAATTTTGTGTGTTAAAAATCGTTAATTTACTACATTGTAATTGGTCATTTCAGGACATTTTCCGAAAATATCCCAACAAGTATGAGAGCATCATTGCCACACTGTGTGAGAATCTGGATACCCTAGATGAGCCAGAAGCAAGGTAATCAGTCATAATTACTTTGTGCCAGAAGCAAGGTAATCAACCATTATTACTTTCAGTCAGATGTGAGTAATCAGTCATACATACTTTGAGCCAAAAGCAAGGTAGTCGGTCATAATTACTTTGCAAGTATTGATGCTATTTCCGCTATTGTGAAAGTATCTTAGATTATAAATCTGTAGCGCATGTTGAAGCTTTATGGTGAAATTATCAAGTAATTTCTTGACCTGATATGGGAATCCAAATTTATGAAAAGATATATGGATATGTTGCTCAAATGTTCGATAAAGTAGGATAATAAGTAGCAACAAACTGTCCATTTCTGTTTTAGGGCTTCCATGATCTGGATCATTGGCGAGTATGCAGAAAGAATTGATAATGCTGATGAACTTCTGGAGAGCTTCCTTGAGGGATTCCAAGATGAGAATCCTCAGGTGTGTGTGTGTGTGTGTGTGTGTGTACACACAGTGTTATTCTTGCACTTTTTATTTAACAGTATTATTTGTGTTCATTTTAAAAGATTACATTTAATCATGATAAAAGCATGCCTGCAATGTCATAGACATTGTGTGCAACATATATGTGTATACTAGAACATTAATCTGCCTTTATCTACATTGAGATTCTTCCTCCTAATATATGTACATTCAATTAGACCAGTGTAAAATCCATTTTGATTCAAATTTGACCCACAAAAGTTAAGTGGTAATGAGATAAAAGGCATGCATTATGGTAGTCTTCAAGAAAAATCTTGATTTTTGAAGCAGATTTTAGCTAGTGCTTTCAGCAAAGAGCCATGCCTGGTTGTAGTGCATTCTACTTAAAAATGAATCATTGTTGTATGAGTTCTGGCTAAAAGAAGTGTGCTAATGAGGTCATGAATTTATTTACTGTTACCATGATTAGCTTTCATACAGATAGCTAGCGTATTTTGGTAAAGGACCTAATTAATGTTACTGTATAAATTGACAGGCAGACAGGGACTAAACTGGTCTATTCATATTTGAATTTAATACATCTAATAATATATAAATGCAAATGGTCAGCTTGTGATTTCTTTAATGGTTATTTTTTAAATAAAATGTTCATTCTTAATTGTTAAAAGAAAGCAGCAGTAATCACTCAAGAGACATAACAATACAGATTTCATTACTAGCAAAATAAAGTTTAGTATTAAAGATGTGACGAGTCAGTCTGTGTTCTTTTAAATATGGACTTTTTTTGGTCAAGAGAATGAGACCCAAACAAAGAGGAAACTTTTAGTCACTATAATTGTACTGATAGTGGTAATTATAATAATTTTTTATAGTTATAATGATAGTAGTAATAATATAAGTAATAATAACAATAGTTATAAACCAGGTTTATATAATGTAATTAAACATTTTGATAGTTATAATAAACCACGTTTATCCACAGTAATTAAAATTTTGAGTTATAATAAACCAGGTTTGTATATAAATAAAGTTGTAATAGTTATTTAAATCTGGTTTAATACACCAGTTTTGCATATGAATTATTAAAGTTGTAATAGTAATATAAACCAGGTTTAAAATAATAATAATAATAAACCAGGTTTGTATATACATGATCAAAGTTGTAATAGTAATATAAACCTGGATTATATATAGTAATTAAAAATTTTAAAGTAATAATTATAATAGATTTCTATATAATAGTTACATTTATATAGTAAATAATAATTATAATAATAATAAACCAGGCTAATATATAACGATTCAGTTTTATTTTAATAGTAATAATGATATTAAACTGTAAATTAGCCAGGTGCCAGTTCTCAAGACCTTTCAGTTACTGTGATCCACTCATTGCAGTTTATTCTATTCAGACTTAATGGTCATCCAGACAGCGAATCGCCCAGACAAAATTTATGTCTCTAGAAGACTTGGGAAAATTGTTAGTTGAAGATGAAAGGGTACCAAATAATTTAGAGTTCTGAAGAAGTTGATAATAGGTCCTTAATTACACCTGGGGCTGGCTGTCCAAATTGGAAAATGCCTTTTATTTCCAAGATATTAAATGGAACAGCCCTTAAAATGTAAAGTAATGTTATCCTTAATTATAGTGTTGTTGTTGATGTGAAATGTATCTGATTCAGGATTTTGTCTAGTTTAATAACATAAAATTTCTACAAGGCATTTAACATACTTTTGATATACACAGACGTTCACAATGCACGATGTTGAATTTTTTTTATCCTCCCAACCAGCCTCAAAAGTTAACTTGTATAGAGCTTTGTGTAACTAAATTTTTCAGGTTCAGTTGCAGCTGCTAACAGCTATTGTCAAGTTATTCCTCAAGAGACCAACAGATACCCAGGAGCTTGTTCAGCAAGTACTCAGTCTGGCCACCCAGGTATGTATTAAAATGTTTGCTTCAATTTACCTGTTGTTCACTTTCACTAGAAAGATAACTTTACAGTTTGTATTGGATTTCTGTTTGGTTTATATACTAAAAAAATGTGATTATACATTTTAAGAATTGTATGTTTTTTCACTGTTATTTTGTTTTAGAATTTCAACATCTTTACCATTTACCTTTCTTTTTTGTGTATATGTTTATTTGTATTTATTGCCCTCCCGCTCGAGTCATGCCAAAGACTTACAAAATGGTACTAATGGCTGCCTCGCTTAGCGCTCAGCATTAAGAAGTTAGTGTTAGGACTGGTGTCAGGATAATATGACTGGGTGGGACATCATGCTACATGTCTGCGGCATGATGCCCCAGTGCTAGACATCACTATAAACAGTCACACTGCAAACATTGTAGTGATATGACTGAAAAATTGTTAAAGCTACGTTAAAAATCCAAATCATACACACACACATTTATTGCTCTACGGTTTGTGAAGGGGGGATGGGATTTTTAATATTTATAATTTTTGCAACGTACCTTTTAATCAAGGGAACTGGTAGTTCAGTACACTGTTGGACTTGTAATCCAAGGGTCACAGGTTCAGTACCTACCTAGGCCATCCTGGGTCAGCTGCCTCGGTGTCCTAGGGAAAGGCACTTAGCTCCCATTTCCTCGGCATGATACAGCCAGCAACATTAAAAGTGCCATTAAGCAAATAAAGTTTTAAAAAATCTCCAGAAATCTTGTAATCAACACCAGGTAATCAGTAATGTGCTGATGTGCCGTTAAGCCCTGTCCTGTCTCAAGATTATCAGACCATGTAGTTTTCCTACCATTAAACCCTGTCCTGTCTCAAGATCATCATACCATGTAGTTTTCCTACCATTAAGCCCTGTCCTGTCTCAAGATCATCAGACCATGTAGTTTTCCTACCAATAAAGTGACGTAAACTCTACTGCTGTCAGATCTTGTCAAGAAACAGTAAAGTAACATGGTTTGGATACTTGTGGTTTATATGATTGATAAGGATAATTTTACTTTATGCAACAGAATTTAAGGGACATGCCTTAGATTAGAATAAAATACAAACTTAGGTAATGCCAGTTCAGAGAATCTAAATAATAATTAAATAGAAGAAATTTTTTACACTGTATATGTACATCTTTACCAACAGTTCATTATTATCATTCAACATATATCCATTTTTTCAACAAGGAACTAATTTTCTTGTGTCTGCCAGCAAGGAAACAAGAATTTTATATATGTGTATGATAAGTGTTTTGGATTGTATAAAATGTATCCAAGTATCATACAAATCTTGACTTGAATGTCAATGAATAAAAAATGTAGAACTTTGTAATTAATTATTCCAATGTTTTCTTGATGTTATAGGACAGTGACAACCCTGATCTTCGTGATCGTGGATATATCTACTGGCGTTTGTTGTCCACTGACCCTGCTGCTGCCAAGGAGGTAGTTTTAGCAGAGAAGCCACTTATTTCTGAAGAAACAGACCTCATTGAGCCAACACTTCTGGATGAGTTAATCTGTCACATAGCAAGTCTGGCTTCAGTGTATCACAAACCCCCTAGTGCTTTTGTGGAGGGTAAAGCTGGATTAAGACGTGTGCTTCCACCAAGATCTCAGTCGTAAGTTTAGCTTAAGCAGGTTTATTTTTCAAGGGTCTTTCATGGCTTATAATTAGCTTCTTTTTGCGTGGAGAAAAATATTTACGTTTTTTAAAACAAATATTTAATATTATGCAGAATTATCGATTTTAGCAATTTTTTTATATAAGGATCTGTTTTCCCCTTAATTATAGGTGTAGATTAAAAGAAATTCACACATCAGCTGTAAACAGAAAATGATCATTGATACAAATATAAATGAGCATATGTGTTGTTTAAAATAATACAGTCATTGGTTTGACTTGAGAATGTACATTTAGTTTGAAATCCTATGCATTTAGAAGTATCATCAGCTGTAGAAATGGTTGCTGTGCTTTAAAAAGTGCTTATTTGAAAGACATGTTTAAATGTCTAATATATCTATATATTGTTGTGTAGTCATTGCTCTTGTATGCATGACTGTTATATTCATAGTGAATTCATGATCATTTTCCTTTTCAGTGGAAATGTGGATGAAGCAAATGTCACTGCAGAGGTCCCTCAGCAGCCACAACCCACAGTCATCCCTGGGGCTGACTCCCTGATAGGGGACTTGCTAGACATGGACCTTGGGGGCCCAACCATGCAACAGATGTACCCTCCTTCTGGCTTAACTTCACAAACCCCAATCCAGAGTTCAGTTGCTATGGATCTGCTTGGAGAAGGATTGGATAGCCTGCTGGGACCATCTCCCTTGGGAGGAGATGTGTTGGGTGGACTTGGTGATATATTTGGAATGCCTCAGTCACAATCCTATGTACCACCACAGGAGGTATTTGAATTTCTGGTTAATTTATGTATGTATGGATGTATACTGAACAAAAATGATAGCTCAACTTATTTCAGAAAATGCATCAAATACATGAGGAACTACACAACTTCATCATTTCTCAGCATAGTATACATTTATATCATCATGTAGAAAATCAACTGGCCAACATTTCTTTTCACATTTGGGGCCCCAAGTGGCCGAGTGGTCTAAAGCGCTCTTCGTTATGGATCACTGCCATCTTACCTCTGTCTGCGGCGGTTCGAGTCTAAGATTCAGCCAATGTGGGCATGTAAGAAAGCTTGCCAGTAGCTTCTCGTGGGTCGGTGGTTCTTTCCGGGGTTTTCCGGGTTCTTCCTCCACCATTAATACTGGCCGCCATGTATAGCCTATCGTGCTGAAAAATGGCGTTAAACCCCACAACAACAACAACAACAACTTTTCACATTTAAGTTACTGCTCATTTTTCATTGAGATAAGAAAATGTTTCTTGATTCAAAAAGATGCATAGCTGCCAACCCTCATGGCATGAATTTCACAACTTTTTTAGCGATTCACATATTCACCCCACATGCAAAAAAATCACAAATTCTGCAATTCTCAGTTATTTTAAATCTTTAATAAAATAACCGATTTCCCATTAAGCGCTAGTTGTGATATCTGCAGTTGCCAAAATGGTCCGGTACTGCTGGTCGCGATATTAGTGGAACTATAGTTGATTGGTACAGTTGGTCCCGATGCAAGCATTTTAGCATATTTTAATCTATATGTACAAGAGTAGTTTTGCAAATGCTTTTGAGAGAAACTGGGGCCTAACTGGAATTTGGCTTCACACATGCACCACAAACACTGATTTGAATTACCATTCGGCATCACATCTTGAAAATGTCGGAATATGCCAAAAATTGGCTGTGCATTCAGCCATCAAACACCGACATACATCATGCTTTTTGCAAGCAGTGAGCCACAAATTTTAGCATTGGGCATGGTGGCAGAGACAATGTGAGGAAGCACATTGGTAGCAAAAAGTACATAGAGGTTGGGAAAATTAAGAACTCGCAGCAGATTTCAGCTCTGGAATATTTTAATCCATCTACGAAAGACCTGCGGCTACCAACACTGAAGCATTGTTTTTGAGTTTTCTTGTTGAACACAATCTACCTTTATCAACTGGAGACCATGCTAAGCATTTGTTCTGATAAATATTCCCGAACTCAAAGATCGCTTCACAAATTCATGTCAAAATTCACTAATTTTTATCCCTATTTTCACTAAGTGCAAGCCTGGAGGGTTGGCAGCTATGAAGATGATAGTGTCACCAAAACCAGATTATCTTTTAGATAACCAGTGTGAGTGTCTAATGTTTTCACTGATCTCATCAAGGTACCTTTAAGCATTGGTGGGCAATTAGAATTTTCGGAGCAGTCTGGATACTTCATAAGTTATTCATAGGCCAGTTGGTTTACCTTTCAGTTTGTCATCCCAGGGTATATGAAGCTGTAGAACATTATGTTTGTAACAAAATTAAAGTTAAGCTATTATGACTGAAAGTTGTTATGTCAGAATGTGTGTGCAAACATAAATATTACTGTGATACATCTGTAATTAAGCCATGGTAAGAACACTGATACTTCAAACGTGATTGGCAGGTACTGTGTCAAGCTAATGTCAAATTCAAACTGTCTCAATCACAAGAGGACACATTAAGGAGAATAATTTATATACAGCAGCAATTGTGAAACATTAAAATGTTGAAAGAGAAATGTAGAGTATTCCGTTAAAACGTGATAAAGTAGGCTTGCAGGAAAATGTGTTTGCAGCAGATGTATAGCTTACTAAAAATGTTGTTTTCAGTAGACTTGGTGCATACCCTTAGACCATGATCTGGAGATTTTTGTAAAACCTTGTACACACAAAATTAAGAAATCTGTTTCCTCTGCCATCAAAACTGCAATTAAAGAGCATCTGTGGCTTAGAAGGTACTTTACAGATGTGTGATTGCATAAACTCTCAGAAAATGCTGATGGAATGGACTTTTTACAGATTCTGTACCATACCGAGGACCAGTTCTGAATGCCACAAGATGTTATCTTGCCTCCATTGTGTCCAGTTATGTGTGACTGGCATTGACCAGAAAATGATCTTTTCAGTTGATGATTACCTTAAACCATATTAATCTCCACTTAACATACATTGATTTTATTGTATATAAGATGCATAATCTTGTACACTGGATGTAGTATTTTGAAATCTGTGGAGTGTTTATCTTTTTTTTACTCTATTATACCTTTGCAAGTTTTATCTTTATTCATTTCACATTTTACTTTTATGACTCCTTTTACACTTTTTGATGGCATTGTTAGCTCTAATTTTATGAGATGGCGTGTTATGTTATCTATCTGTTAGCACATGTTTGTTATCACCATACCTGAACTACTGAGATTTTTCGATACAACTTTATACACATTTGTTATCGCTATACCTAAACTACTGGGAATATTTTGATACAACTTTACACACGTGTTTGTTTTAGAGTTGGTCCTAAATGACAATGGTGCCATGCCACTCAAACATCCAATATGGCTACCACAGGAGACATATTGAGGATCTTGTATATACACCTCCTGAATTTTTCTAGTAACGAAAATGGTGCCAGTCGTATATACAACTACTGTCTTCACAGTTTTGTCACTACTCAGCCAGAATAGGTAATCATTGTGACTGGGGTTTTTAATGTAGGCCTAAGTGATAATGGTGCCAGTCGTATATACAACTACTGTCTTCACAGTCTTGTCACTACTCAGCCGGACTAGATGATCATTGTGACTTGTGGTTTTCTTGTAGTCATAAGTGATAATGGTGCCATTCATATATACAACTACTATCTTCACAGTCATGTCACTACTCAGCCAGAATAGATGATCATTGTGACTGGCTGGGTGGGTTATATAGGCCTAAGTGATAATGGTGCCAGTCGTATATACAACTACTCTTCAAGCCTTGCCATCAGCAACAGTCGCATCCCTACAGCTTAAGACAGAATAAGTTGGGATCCGTTGGAATGGCAAGGTGTATGCCATTATCTCTCCTCCCAGATTTAGAGGCTTGGGCAGAGGACAGCTTTTGGACCTATACCATTTCCTCAAACTGTTCATATTCTGAGCATAAATACAAACAAGGAGCGAGACCTGCAAAATGGTTCTGATAGCCCCCCAACCCACCCTGCCAAGTTCTGGGTGAACGATGTGCTCATTCTAGCAATAGGCACCCATAATCAATACAATAGATTTTGAAGCCATTAGCAGGTATGCACAGTTAACCTTGAAGAGTTTCTGTCTCAGATCTAGTGTCACAGAGATGGGATTTGAAGCAGGTGTGTTTCGAAGTACAGCCTTCTCGCAGGCATGGGTTTAGAGCTTTCACAGGTTTTGCCTTGATCTTTCCTTGGTAAGAAAATTTTGTTTATTTCTCATTACCTGTTTATTGACATTGTGTGTTATGTGACCATTGGTTATGCTGCCATGATGTATGGGGAACAGTTTGTCAGTCATATTGGGGCTGCAGTCATATTTCCTTTTGAGGACCCATGGTACAGGTTGGATGTTCATGCATTTCTGTCTGTCTAACCTACTCTTCTAACATTAATGTGATTTGGAAATGTATTCAGTGGAATAGAACAAAATAATTTTTTTTAGCAAATAATATTTCTTTGAGAATACTAATACGATCAGATTACAGTATAGCACTCACATAAACATCAGTTTTTCAAGCCTTGCAGTCACCCTTAGTGATGTTTCATTAAAGCTTCAACTGGTAAATATTTATTATATATGTTAGCCACCTAGTGGCGATAGGGTTGGATTCAAGAGATGAGAGGATTTATTTCCTAAATGTTAATGCAATCTTGAAGAATTACAATTACTAAAAGATCTGCTTTCTTCAGAATATCTTAGAAGGTTTCAATGTTTTGCATTAAAAAAGAAAAAGAATAAAAAGGACAGTAGAAACCGTCTTTGATTCCTGGAAACTCTTGGCAGTTAGTAGAGCATCCATCTCTGATAGGGACTCTTGTTGTGTTGGTAATGGCACTATATATTCTAGATTGTGGTGATTTGTCATCAAGTTCTGTAGAAACCAAATAAATTAGAACATCAGATTAACCCAACAAGCACCACAATAATTTGATATGTGTAACCTTAATTAATTGATATTTGCAACAATAGTCTAGTATAAATGTGGTAGATAATTTGAAATCTGACAAATGGGATTAGATGATCCTGAGGATTATTCCATATAGATTTTTCTGAAGAGGGGGAATGCACATAATTTGTATGGGAATCATTTTTTCCCAGATTTTGATTCTTTTCAGACTATTGTGTTGGAATTCCTGAAGAAAAGTGGTCTTTCCTTCCCACCATGTAGATTTATATAGCATAGTTTTAGCTTAGTCACCTTTTCTTATTTGCATTTACAGGTTTTAATGCTAGATATCTTTTTATTTTCCAGGTCTGGTTACCAGCTAATAAAGGCAAAGGAATGGAAATTATGGGAACCTTTGCTAGAAAACAGAATCAAATATTTATGGAAATAACATTTACGAACAAAGCAATGCAGAACATGGGAGATTTTGCTATACAGTTTAATAAAAATAGGTAATTATAATGTATCAATATAGAGTTTAAACAACTGGACAAATTGTGAAAATATTTGATTGTGTACATAGAATGTACTTAAAAATATTAAATGTTTGATGCTATGAACAGAGTTTCTTTTTATTAGAGAATCTGAAACCATTTAATGGAAAGTTTACAGTGATTTTTAATCATCATATGTGTAAATCACAGTAATATAATTTTTCTTTCAAACTTAATAATCCCTGAGGTTTTATGATCTGGTAGTATATTTGCAAAAGAAGTCAGTTTATGGAGTAAAATATACTTTTTTGATAATACTTACCTGGTCATAACATAGGCACTCTCTCCCAACTCCTCCATGCAGTTACATCCTTAAGTGCACTTCTGCTTCCCTAGTTCCCTAGTAACCTAATACCAAAGTTTGACACCAATCCCCATAACCTAATACCAAAGTTTGACACCAATCCCCATAACCTAATGCCAAAGTTTGACACCAATCCCCATAACCTAATACCAAAGTTTGACACCAATCCCCATAACCTAATACCAAAGTTTGACACCAATCCCCATAACCTAATACCAAAGTTTGACACCAATCCCCATAACCTAATACCAAAGTTTGACACCAATCCACATAACTTAATACCAAAGTTTGACACCAATCCCCATAACCTAATGCCAAAGTTTGACACCAGTTCCCATAACCAGTGGGGGTCTTACTTGTTCTCAGCAAGCAGATGATGTTTTAGCACTTTCATTGATTAAACAAGCCAAAGACATGGTTGATGTCTTTTTTTTCACATGGAAGGGCTTTGATTTGTGAAGTTGTGGACATACTTCTAATGTATCCTGGTTAGATAAGTGTTAATGAGAAAACATTTTACCCCCAAAATTGGTTTATAGTTGTCCATTTTCATCGTACAGATCAATAGATAATAACTTTTTGCCTTGTCAGTGATTTTATGATAGAGAAGATAAGTGTAATAACAAAGGGATTAAAAAGAAGTACTTGTATTTACTTTCAGCTTTGGTTTGATGCCAGCACAACCACTACACATACGCTCACCACTGCCTCCAAACCAAAGTGGAAGCACATCTCTGCCACTGAGTACCAACGGCCCAGTGCAGAAGATGGATCCCCTGACATCATTACAGGTGAACAGGACATTCTGTATCCCGCTTCTTTCCTTTACATATGTCTTATTTCAAATTAAAAGATTCATTTATTTATCATTATTATTATTATTTTATTATTATTATTATTATTATTATTGTTGTTGTTGTTGTTGTTGTTATTATTTTTATTATTTAAATTTTTTTTACTACTACTGTAGTATCACTCATGGGGTACCAATTTCATGGAGTTTGTTGTTGTCATAAATGACGAATTTCAAGCCCTAAAAAAATAAATAGCCACCAATAGTAAAGAACCGTCTATTATTCTTACTTCTGTCATTCCTCAAGATAAATAAAGCTGTTTGATAAATCAACGTCATTTCTGTAATCTGGTAATATTAGCTTTTATATCTTTCTTTTATTTAACCCTTTAAAAATAGAATTATAATGCATTTTATATTGTTTCAATGCACATCTGTCTACATGGTGTTGGTAGCTTTAATTCACGCTCGCTTTCTTAAATTGACATGGTATGACATGGGTAAGAATAGAGAGGAGAAAAGGCATAAGGTGTTCAAACACTAGTATTACTGGAAGTGAAAGAATGTTAAATGATCCTTTTATATGAAAATTGGATTTAATAGTTATTCAGATTGATTCTTCATGAAACAAAACTTGTCAGAAAGTTTAAATCCTTGTAAAAGCGTATCCCATTTATGCATGCATGTTTAATTCCATTGAACAATATGGCTGTACAATAGAAGAGCTATTGCTTGAAGTACAAACACTATGTATGTACATTAATTAATGCAGAGCATTAAAGCTCACACTGAACTGATTTTTCAACAAAAACCACTGAATCAACATTGTGCCCATCAAGCCTGTTGATACACATATGCAGACCTGCCACTTATCTTCATTTACTTGGGATAATTGTTTAAAAATCTGAAACGCCCAATTTCCAGACTTTTGTGCCCAAAATCCTAATTTTATAAAATGCCAAAACAAAAGTTTTAAAACTGCCTTTTGATTCACGATGGCTGTGCAAAGAAAGCTAAAGTGATGCAGAAATTCCATGACGAATACACTACAGTCATACCATGAAACTCTTATCATTTTTGTTTCATCTTTTATGCTGATATTGAAAGTGTTAATTGTATTAACACTATATATCCGCATAAATGATAAAAATGGAAAATATATAGATTTTCATGGTATAACTGTTGCATACATTTTCATCTTGAGTAAATAGCATAAGACAGTATAGCTGTTAATTCCTTTTTAAATATTTTGTGCATAATGATTTTTTTCTCCAGATCCCCTTTTTTTTCTTTGGCATCTTGATTTTCATTCCAGTCAAAGTGGCAGGTCTGCATATGTATGATTGGTAAATATTACTTAAATTGTTGGAATAAACAAGTCCAACATTCTCAAATTCCTGGATAATTAAGTCAGATATTTCACACATTTTTTGTGCTTACTGTAATTAGCCATTCATGATGAATTGGCTTGATTCATGAAGCCTCAAGCCTAGCAGTTGGGGCCCCGATTGGCCGAGTGGTCCAAAGTGCTCTCCATTACGGATCACTGCCATCTCACCTCTGTCTGCATGGGTTCGAGTCTAGAATTCGGCCAATGTGGGTATGTGAGAAAGCTTGCCAGTAGCTTCTCGTGGGTCGGTGGTTCTTCCCGGGGTTTTCCCGGGTTCTTCCTCCACCATTAATACTGGCCGCCATACATAGCCTATCATGTGCTGAAAATGGCGTTAAACTCAACAACAACAACAAGCCTAGCAGTTGATCTTGGTTTGTGCATGTAGCAGGATCAAAGGAGTGATTCCACTGTATTTCAGTTTAGTTATCATTTTCACACTTTGATGGGCTCTGAACACATCAGATATTCATGTGTTTGGTTCACCTTTTGAACAGTGACTTTATCCAAACCAATGGGGATCTATGTTGTATTTTACTACTCTTAAGCGATTCTGTTAATCCCATGGTCATAAGTAAGTAATTTTTGGGTCAGCTTTATGAACATTGATGTAAGAAAGTGATATTACACATGTACTTTAGGAACCAGTTAGCTTACTGTCAATTCTCTTTGATGTTGAGTGTAAGTGATTGATCTTGACAGGTGCTTTATTTGTGTTCATATAGGTGGTAGTATTGTTTAACTCACTAAAGTGACTACCATTTGTTGTTGCATAGTTTTGTATTTATTTTGCATTCTAAATTGAAAATAAAAGCTATACAAAGATTTGCAAAAAGGGTACTAACAGCTGCCTTGCTTGGTGCTCAACATTAAGAGGTTAGTGTTAGGATTGGTTGGCCAGGTGTCAGGATAATGTGACTGGGTGGGGCATCATGCTAAATGTCTGCGGCCTGATGCCCCAGTGCTAGACATCACTATAAACTGTTACACTGCAGACATTGTAGCGATATGACTGAAAAATTATAAAAAAAGCTACATTAAAATTCCAAATCACGCACACATTTAAAATAAATAACTACACATATGGAAACTTGATAAGCAAAGCAATCAATTTAAGTACCCATGAAAAGTTTTGTCTTTTTTTAACAAAACCACTAAAATTTAGATCCACAAAAATAACTGATACTGATACTACAGCTACTTTTATTATTATTATTATTATTATCAGTGACCAACTCCAGGTTGAAATTATACTCATGATAGAACAAGTACCCAAGTAGAAACACGCAGCCTAATTTGTAGGATTTTGGGAGATATTTAAGATATGGTTTTGATATGGTGTCAGACAGCACCTTAATTGAGCTTATTTGGCTCACATGTAAATACAGTCTATTATCTTTTTAAACAAGATGTTGCCTTGTTTACTTGTTTTAGATTTAATTCACTGGTTCTGGACCACAGATTAATCCTGCAGATTAAATTAATATGGTGGAAAGGGTGGATGCTACAAAATGTATTATCTGTTTGGCACATATATTTTAGTACTGTTGCTAAGGTATGTTGCTTTGAAATAGTAAATAAAATAATTGAATACTTTAGTCAGTGTGCAAGAAAATGTTTTACAAGATCTATGAAGTCATAGCAATTGGTCACAGTGATTTTGTTGTTGCAGTAAACTGTTCTGGTTTTTAATTCTGCTTTTTGTTGTTATACCATTCAGTTGTGATGATAATTTAGTTATTATAAAGTTGCACTTAATAAAATCAAAGTTGGAACCATGTTGTAATGAAGTGTTTGATAAGTGATGGTTATCATTTTTGAAACTGGTCCAAAACTAGGCCTTTATGAATGGTCATATTTGCAATAATGTCATAATGAATTATTAATTATGAATGCTAAATCTCATTTGCCTCATGGCACTCTTTATTGTGGCATGTCTTCTTTCTTATGGAGATCTGTTCTTTTTGCTTTTGTTTTGTATTTAGTGTCCTAAAATTATTAGAATTGAAAATTAAAGATTGGAAAACACCAGATAAGTCCTGTCCAGCTTCAAACAGCTTAGACCCTGATCTGCTGGGGCATTGTGCAATGGTAGATCTGGGTTTATGCAGTTCGCATTTGGATCCAACTTACACACAAGTAGGGGCCCCAAGTGGCTGAGTGGTCTAAAGTGCTTACCGTTAAGGATCACTGCCATCTCACCTCTGTCTGCATGTGTTCGAGTCTTGGGTTCGGCTAATGTGGTTATGTGAGAAAGCTTGCCAGTAGATGCTTGTGGATCGGTGGTTCTTTCGGGGGTTTTCCCGGGTTCTTCTGCCACCATTAATACTGGCCGCCATGTTTAGCCTATCTTGTGCTGAATAATGGCATTAAACAACAAAAGAACTATGCACAGGTATATACAGTAAGGCATAAAACCTATCAAAATTAAAATATTACAGTATTATTGGCATATATGTGTATTAGAGCTCTTTAAGTTCCCTATTTCAGACATTTCAGGTGCCCCAGCTGACTGAGTGGTCTACAGGCAGTCACCTTTTCCAATCACACATATCTCCTCTGTCTGCACAAATTCATGTCTTGGCTTGTCCAAGCTAGCAAGTAGCTTATGGGGTCATTGGTTCAATCCATAATGTCTTTCTCCACCATCATGTACAGCCTGTCATATGCTGAAAAATGGCATTAAAACTATAAAATAAAATAAAAAATTAGAAAAAATTAGAAATTTCACTCGTAAGCAAAGCAGATTTAAATATAGAGACGAACTAAAGCAGAGACAATAGGTGTAATGTATCTTGCACAGAAACACCATGGTGGCTGAAGATTCAAGCCTTTGCCCTTCTGGTTGCAAGTCCTGTATGCAAACATGGAACTGATGATACCATTTTTAATAAGAAAATGGCCCAGCATCATCTCTTGTTAAGAGACAAGTTTGCTTTTGTATTTTTCAGGTTGCTGTGAAGAACAATATTGATGTATTTTACTTGAGCTGTCTTGTCCCCTTGCACGTCATGTTTGTAGAGGATGGGGAAATGGACAAACGGGTATTCCTTGCCACATGGAAAGATATTCCTTCACAGAATGAAGTTCAGTTTACTATTAACAATGTACAACATAATGGAGGTAGGTAATAAGTCTGCTGATTCCATCTTCTGTTCCTTCACAAAATGAAATCCAGTTTGCTATTAAAAGTTTACAATATGGTGGAAAGTGCAGATGCTACAAAATGTATTATCTGTTTGGCACAAACATTGTTGCACTGTTGCTAAGGTATGTTGCTTTGAAATAGTAAGTAAAATAATTTTGTAGCGGAATGATTGCAGCTTCCAGGATTATTGACAGTCTTTGATGGCAAATTTTGATTTCATTGATGTCACTTTTTACCTATTTGTATCATAGCACTATGAGCTCTGTGCAAGACTTGATGTAAATTAACCTGGTTGCAGCTTCTGCCTTTTATTAAGTAATATAAAGAGAAATACTCGTATGGTTTCACTAACTGCAGTAACAGTCTTGTGAAAGAAAATTACAAAGTCAACAAGAAGTTGGTGAGGCCTTGGGGAAATCTTTGTTTATTTACACCTGCCTTAACTCAGCATTGCAGGCTATTGGTCCAATGTGATCTCGGTAATTGTACTATACTGAAGAATTTTGCTCACCAAAATATTAATTTCTAGATATATTTGACAAGGATGATTGCAAAATCTTCAACCTGTGCAGTTTTAGTGAATTTTTGAAATTCTCATTCTCAGATATTATCAGACCTTCCAGCCCTCACGATTTTGGCATGAATGTCAGGACTCAAGGTAGCAATTCATGGATTCACGCCGCATGCAAAAGAATCATGAATTCTTGAATTCTTAATTGGCTTAAACCATGAAGAAAATAAATTTTATCCCTTTAAGTGATAGTCAAAATAGCAGCAGTGGTCACTGATACCCATAAGAGTCCCGTATTGCTAGTTGCGATGTTAGTAGAACTATATCCAGTTGTTATGGGTTGCCCTGAAACAAGCATTGTAAAGGATATAATCTGTGTTTTAGAAGAGAAGTTTTACATATACTTATAAAGAAAATCGGGGCCCAACTGATTTTTGTTTTCAATACATGTACACGTACATAATCGCAGCAACTGTAATTTTGTTTAAACAAAGACCAAATGAAGACAGCCTTTTGAGTGTAGGAATTTTTTAAATATTTAAAGATCAGCATGTATCATAATTTGCTCGAGTTTATATGGTTCCACGCATGTGCCAACCCCACTAATCGTTAATTGTTTGACGTCTCATCTCATGGATTATTACCATTTCGTAATTAAGCTACACGACAGTTTTATGTTTTCACCTCCACGGAAAAGATATGCATTCCACAAAAAATGAAATATAGATTGGAGTACACCAAAAATTGGCCTTAACATTCAGCCATCAGACGTCAATGTACATTATGCTTTTCGTACAGTAGTATGCCGCAAATTTTAGAATAGGTAATATGCACAGAGGCTCATTGTTGCTGATAATTTATCTGTCGTATATAGTACATGTATGACAAATTGTAGGCAACGATACAAGCCCCAGTGGGCATGTGCAGAACAATGTGAAAAAGCACTCAGCCTGCAAAAAGCACACAGATATTGGAAAAATGAAAAGCAGATTTCAGCTCTGGAGTAGTTTAAGCCACCTACTCAAATCCTGCAAGCTACAAATGCTGAAAGTGGACGAGTGGTCTAAAGTGTTCTCCGTTATGGATCACTGCCATCTCACCTGTCTGCGTGGTTTTGAGTTTCGGGCTCGGCTGATGTGGGTATGTGAGAAAGCTTGCCAGTAGCTGCTTGTGGGTTGGTGGTTCTTTCCAGGGTTTTCAAGGTTCTTTGTCCACCATTTGTACTGGCCACCATGTATAGCCTATCTTGTGCTTAAAAATGGCATTAAACCCAATAACAACAGCAACAGCAAATGTTGAAGCATTGTTTGAGTTTTCTTGTTGAACACAACCTGCCTTTCTCAGTTGACATCAACAGTGACAGTGAAAGAGTATTTCCTATTGTAAGGAAAATAAGACAGACAAACTTTAGTGCCTTCTTAGGTGCTGAAATTTGCAACAAATTTAGTCACCAAGATTAAACAACAGGCAAGAAGTCTGAACTGTTTTGAAAACAAATTTACCATAGCCAAATTGAGGAAGTTCAAGTCTGCCACAGCATTATGACAAATAGTGTGAAGTTTGTGTATTTTGTAAATTTGGCTACAAAAAATTTGTACATTTAATTAGTGTAAAAAATGTTTTATTTTTGTTTTGGGATTTTCGTATAATGCAGTACTGGCCATCAAAGTGGATGGAGCTAGTGTCATGGTATAATTTTACACTGTTTTGACAATACACAAATTTTTATCCCTCTTTTCACTAATTGCAAGTCTGGATGGTTCGCAGCTCTGTATTGTCTATACTGTATTGTTTTATAGACAACCTGTGACAAGGTACTTTTTCTATGTACTGACCCTTACTCAGTAATAGATACTAAACTAATGATAGCACAAGATAATGTAGACCCACCTAATACCCTTTTTTAATGATTTTGGGGTGCTTAGATTTAATGACCATTACTTTTCGGATGGATATCAAACTAAAGATAGTACAAGGAAATGTAGACCAACCTTTAAACCTTTTTTTAATGACTTTGGAGTGCTTTTTAAGCCATGTAAAAACTTAAATTGCTAGAAATTAAAATACTCTTAACATTTCACAAGAAATCATCTTGAAAGAGATTTGAGAAGTGCTGTTTGATTATTGGCCAAGTTTTAGTGCAACTAATTTCATTTGATAAACAGGAATAGGCTACCTTGGAGTGTATAATATTTATCTGACCAGTGGTGCAATATGTGCATTATTATTGTGTATTTCGGGCCCATTGTAAAACTATTATGTTATGTTATAACCACCACACCAAAAAACATGCCACATGTTCCAAGGTTATCATACTTGTTAAAGATGACATCATAGAGTTGGAACAGATATCAAATTTCCTATTCAGATATTCATTGAATGTAGAATTTAAATATTTGCTGATGTTAAAAAAGAACTATACAATCCATCTCTTTTCATTCTTTTATTTTGTCCATTTTTGGTATTAATTGACATCCCCACACTCACTAAGCTGCATTATTCAAAATACAGTCAGTAAAGTCAGGCATCTAAATCAATTAAATCACATATTATGGGTCTTGAATAAATTGTATTTTGTGATTATGAAATTTTCAAATGAATATAGGCGTAATTTTCCTTCTTTACCATCAAACTGAGTCTCAAGAGGTGTGTCGTCAGCAGAGAGTATCTCCCTGATGAGCACCATCAGTGGACAAGCCAAAGACATAGGACAGGAGCAGGGAGAAGATCCCAAAAAGGGTCAGCGCCAGCACACAGCCCTGCTTTATGCTGCTGTTCATGGGGAAGGAGTCTGAGAAGGATCCATCATACAGGACTGTTCCCTTCATATTGGCATGGAAAGAGATTATCATGTTGCAAAGACCTTGCTTTTTGCTCTTTTCTTGGAGTTGACGGAGGGAAAAGATATGTCTGTTGTCGACCTGCATGCTCTTGTGACCCATGCAAAGGATGCCCTCCAGAGACTGGGAGACCGTTTTGCTGATGCCTGCAAGCAGTTCCGGCTCACCATCAGCCTGAAAAAAAACATCAGTACGCAAGATGCCATCACTGAACCATCAAAATTGATGGTTTATCCCAGGAAGCAGTCAGCAACTTTACATACTTGGGGTCAACCATCAGCAACACTCTGACACTCAATGTGGAGCTGGACAGAAGGCTTGGAAAGGCAAACACTATCATGGCCTGACTAACAAAGATGGTGTGGGAAAACAACACGCTGACAGGGCACATCAAGATCCAAGTCTACCAGGCCTGCGCTTTCAGCATCCTCCTATATGGAAGTGAGACCTAGAGCACCTACATGAGGCAAGAGTGCTGGCTCAACTCATTCTATATACAGTGCCTGAAACACATCCAGAAAATCAGCTGGCAAGACCGCGCCTCATACAGCGAGATCCTGCAGCATGCACAAATGCACAGCATGTACTCCCTGCTGAACAAACGCCGCCTTGAATAGCTGGGACACATCCAATGCATGGAGGATAGAAGGCTGCCAAAGGACCTCCTATATGGACAGCTGGCCGTTGGCACCAGAAGAGTTGGCCGCCCCTCACTCCATTTCAAGGATCTGTAGAAGAGGGACATGAAGGCATGCAACATTTCACCCGACGGCTGGAAAGTGCACGCCGAGGACTGTGGCACAGTCCACAAGGGCACAGCAGTCGCTGACATGAGGAGAGGCCAGCTGGCAGCAGAGAAACGTGACAGAAAGAAGAGTGTGGCAGCAACTCAGACTTCCCAATATGTCTGCACCAACTGCAATAGGAACTGTCACTCATGCATAGGCCTGCACAGCCACAGCAGATGATGCCAAAACCCCAGAGACAGACGAAACTCCAAGGGCACTACTCACATGGTCTCCCAAGACTGAGTCACAACGATGATAACCATCAAACTCAGTATGACCAAAAGTATTCCTTCAATGATATAGATGGATGGTAGATAAATATGGCCAGTAATGCTTGATAACCTGTTAAGTTAAATGCAAGACTATCAGAACAAACTATCTTGGAAGTAATTTATTGAGCAATAAAAATCTTACTGACATGTTACCAATTTCATTAAATTTGGATACATTGATTCATAAAAAGGCTTTTTTGATAGCATTTTCTTTATCAACTTGTCTTTCTAAACACTGTTTATACCAGAGCACTTGAATAACAATAAATAGAAATTGTAATATAGTGATCTCTGTGACTATTCAGACTTTTGATGTTACGATTACCTTGTGAGTGTTTGTATTTTAGATGATGTAGCAGGTTTTAGGTTCCTTCGCAGACTAATTCATCATAGGTTATATTTTGCCTTATGTGTCTTTGTACAAAATGTCGTCAAAAGTGTATTCTGATTGGAATGTTCCGTTACTTGTTTCATCTCTAACAACAATGCAAAGGCACAATGTCCTAGTCATCCAAGTGTACTTCAGAAGTCATTTCAATTTGTTATTAATTTTTTTATTATTGAAATGATTTTTTGACATGTAATTAACAGAATTTTGCTCAAATGAAACAAAAAATCTGTTAACTAATTTCAATTTCTTTTTGGGGGTCATCAGCTCTTGCATAGGACAGACTTTGTTCAACACATTTATTAAAGTTCATTTGAAATACTTACAAGTATTTATTAAAACCCTCTATTTATGATATAACTCCACTAGTGTTTACATGTGTATGGATGTGTCTTCAGTGACAAACACTGACCCATCCATGAAATTGGCTTCAGTACATGTTTCCTGATATCTTATAAAGATATATCTTCAAGGACAACACTGACCTATTTTTTTTTAGATTGCTTTCATTACATGTTTTTTGATAGCTCTGATTGTTTCAATACAAATTTATTTACATCTCATGGTATTGGTTTCAGTACATATCTCTTGGTTTGTTGTAAATATGCATCCCTAAGATGACACTTGATCCATCCTCAATATCAGTTTATCACATACCTCAAGATCTCTCATAAAGATGCATCCTTAAGGCCTTTCCATTAGATGTTGCATCTGAACATATCTTCATTTTATTCTTTGCTGATATAGCAACATCACAGAATTGTTCTGTATCAATTCCAATTCAGTGTGAAATGGCTGTGTTAATATATTCAGCACCTAGTGTCTGTTTATTTCAGATACTGTTTCCCAGAAATTAAGGAATAATAACATCTTTACAATAGCGAAGCGAAATGTAGAAGGTCAAGACATGTTGTACCAATCACTCAAGTTGACAAATGGAATCTGGGTTCTAGCCGAGTTGAAGATACAACCAGGAAATCCCAATTTTACGGTAAGACCAAGCTTTATAATTATTATATTAATCCATTTCCGATTAGTATTAAAGGCAACATCTATTTCATGCCAAATCATCTTTAACAGTGTGAACTGTATATTTTCAGTTTTACAATTTCTTTAAAAGTATATATTTACTGAAAATGTAAATGGTCATGGTTTTCATTTATGATAATTTCCTTGGTATTTATGTCTTGCCAACATTTGTTTTTTGTAGAATTCACCATTGAATTACTTTATAATTGTTCAGGCTTTACATCTTGGTGTTGCAACCATTTCTCAAGTATCTCATTAATCAAATTTGAATTGTTTATAGAGATTCATTATAACAATATTATTTCTTTAAAGGTTGTTTATTCAGGTATGGAGTCTGATTGATATGCATGACTTTTAAGGTTCTGTTTTGCTTTTTCAGCTGTCCCTGAAAGGAAGAGCAATGGATGTCTATTCAGGAATTCATGGAGCTTATGAAACAATTCTTCACAATTAATGACCTTATTTCAATTTTGGGATTCTATTCATATATTCTGAAAAATAACTGGATTTTCTACAACCCAAATTCTGTGATTAGTTTGACTTAATAAGAAAAGATTAGTTCGAAAAGAAAATTAGAGGGTTGAGATATCTTTGTATTACATGAGACACTGGGATAAATGTTGTACAGAACTTAACTGAAGAATATATAGGTGGTTTTTTTATCTGTGTCCATTTCCTTCATAAATGTGCTATCTGTTTTCTGTTATATATGTATGATGTATACTGTACTAAGACACTTGCATAAAAGAAAATTCCCAAATATTCCTAATATTGGATGGCAGCTGAAATGCCTCAACCATTATGATTTCATGAAAATTTTGATATTTAATCTTTTTATCTATCTGTGTTTTATGTTTGAACTGTATATTTCAGTGAATAGTTTGCAGTTTGGAAGTCAGCAAAACTTTTGTAATATTGCCTTTAATTGGATATAGAAAACAAACTGGATAGATTTTCGAAGCATTCTAAACAGAGCAAATATACAGGGACCTGCAGTTTGTTTTTAAGGCTTTGGACTTATTCATTTTGTATGAAATGCCAGTCTGTCTTAGATTCAGATCTAAAGATCATATCGATTTATTATAATGTTGTCCAGGAACATTATTATTTACAGTAAATCATAAATTATATTTGTATTCTTTTGGTAAGAATGCCATATATACTCAACTTGTAAATCCAGTTAAACTGTAAACTTCACAAACCCAGATCTGTCATCCTATAATGCATTGGCAGATCTGGGTCTACTCAGTTTGTTAGGAGTAATCAATAGAACAAATATTATAGATCCTGATCTGCTGTCATTGTGTGATGGCAGACCAGGGTCTATGTTGTAGTTAGCAGTAATCTTTTCTCACTATCTGGGTTAAACATTCCATTTTCATGTAATACCTATAGAAGTGTCAGAGTAGCAATCATTGCCATATGTTTATTGCATATATCTATGGAGAATTAAGAACCTGTTTTAGTGATTCGGATAAGTGTATGCAGTCTGCCTAAATTTATATGGCGAAATGCGGTAAGGTAGACAAATGTATGCTTTTGTACTCAATGGTGAGTAATAATAAATGTTATTGACAAGAAATCATTTTTGCCTCCTTTTGTATTTCTTTTGAACCAGTCAAAATGCATGCACATACAAACACTACAAACACACAAACATTTAAGATCACCTGTCTTTGAGAGACAATTGAAGCATCAAGGATCACTTGAACGAAGCTTTGCAGAACTAGATGTGTTAAGAATACACATGAATTCTGGATTCTACAAAACACATACATTTGTAATTATGTGGTCATGTTCTTCATAATACATTTATAATTATTTATGTGGTCATGATTTTCATAACAGTTATATTAATAATTAGTTATGTGACCAGGTTCACATAATGCATTAATATGTAGTTAGGAGATCATTTTCATCACAATAATTACATTAGGTTATGTAGTAACATTCTTCATGATACATTAAGTTATGTGGTCATGTTTTACATGTGCATCTGTTATTATGTTATCATGTTATGTATTCACAACACTAAACTTGAACCTGAGCTGATAATTACAAAGCAATGATATTTTGTCAATTTATTTTGATTCAATTTAAATAATCAAAGCTTAAAGATTTTCATAAATTTTTGTTTCTCTTTTTGAAAACTTATTGAATTTCATGATTTAAAAAGAGTAGAATTTTTATTACATACCCATTTAATCTTACATGGCTGATCTTGGTACAGATGTTCAGTCTGTGATTTTGTATCACACACCCAGGCTATGACTACTTTTACAACTTTAAATATTCAACATTTTTCCGCTTATAAATTATTGGGAATGATTATTGCTATATTTGGTGAAACTGGCCACTTTTGCTGCTGTGAAAATAGCTAAGTACTGTAAGTAGTGATATCAGCCACCAAGAAAGTTAGAGTTAGTTGCCAATTGCCTAATCCAATTTATAGAAGTATACATTAAACTAATTTAAGAGAATGTGTGAATAAAAAGGAGATATTGATAAATATAAAAGAACACAAGTCCTTTGTTCCAAGTTTGCAGAAATAACTTGCTGGATACAGCTTAGGAATATACGTTTCAGCCCACCAGCCTTGACATAATCCTATGCTGTATTAAACTATTTCTGTATACTTGAACAAAATGCATATTTAGTTTTGTCTGTGTATTGCAAAAAACCTCTTTGTTTGTGCCCACTTGAAAATAAACACGTATTTAGTTTTCTCTATGTATGGAATAAAACTCCAACAGATTGCATGGATCAGTTTTGAAAGGACAGTATTAAAGGACAGCAGGTTTTTTTTTTTTAAATTTAGCCGATCCAAGGTGTGCAAGCAAACTTCATCTATATGGAGGATCTTGCACAAGTGATTCAGATGAAATATTAGGCCCGTTTAATAAATTTCATTTGAAATGATCGCATGTAAGATCCTGTTTATCATGTGTCCAAAAATCCAGATTTTATTCAACAAAACAATGATTATTCTAGCGAAATGACTTTTGAAATACATTTACATACTTGGTCAATTTGGATTAACCTTACATGATGCTATGATGCCATTTATGTTGTTATTAGATGTTGATATTCCCTATCATAAAAACAAGTCGAATCACAGTTGTTTGAAAATATTATAAATAATATGTGAAAGTTTTAAGATTGTTTCAATTTCTTGCTGAACAATTTTGAGGGTACTGGTCCATTTGAGATTACAGTTCCATTTGTATGTCTTACATGTTTATTTAAATAGAGTGTCTAATGGCACATCCACACAATCCTGGCTATGTAGTGCAAAGTGAATCACATGTATTTATGTATAGAAGTTAATGACACATCAGCACAATCATGGATATATAGCGTTGAATGTATCATATAGTAAAGTGAAATAAAGTCTGACAAGGAAATTTAAAAACAAGTTGAAAGTTTATTTCGCATCAGTTTAGGCTACAAGTCCTAACAAACATATGATGACATTGACTGCTCAGTAGTTGACAGCAAGTGGTTTTGTAGATGGAGGGAACTGGAGAACCTTCTGGTTGTATATCATGTACCCACGTATGTACCATAACCTGATTTCAGACCTGGGAATGCAGAGGTGCAGAAGAAGCTTGCAGATGCATCGGAACATTAATTGTATGCCCCATATTACTGCACAATTCAGAGGTATTCAAGTTCTGTCCACATAAAATATCTGTTCTAATTTTACGTACAAGTATAAGGAACTTTCTATTTAAATATGGAGACAGGCAGCCATCATGGAGCTTCCTATTTATGACAGTGTTAGCCAAACAAGTGTCTGTTAGTCTGTCACCATTTAGGATGGGCAGAATAACAATGCCCACCTTTTCTTTAAAAAGTGAGAGAATAAAAGTATCTCCTGCTGAGTCTGTCACCGGACACGATCCCCTCTGTCCAAGTCGGGAGTTATAGGACGTGGTTCCCCATGACTCGGGTCTTCCCCGCAGCAGAGTGACACTTGACCACGAAGTCCTGACTCCCAGAAGTGAGCACAAGGCGAAGACTTCCCTGTCAGTCGACATGGAATCATGCAAGTTCAGTGCGCCTCCTTTCCGATCCTCTTCCCCCTCCTAATAATTATCCTAGGTGGTCATTGACGCTTATCGTCCTTGTGTCCCAAGCCCTCTAGGTCCGAAGACAAAAAGTCTCTCCATTGCTGCCTCCTGCATAGATCTCCTTTTACTTCCCCGCTTGTCCATGGTCAAGAAGCTTTCTCTGGGGTTTAATAAGGGCTAGGAGTTTGCTAGGCAGCATAGGGGATGGTCATTCCCCCCCCCCCCTTTCACGTTCAGACCTCCAATCTCTGCATCTAGTGTTATAGAGTTCACTCTCCTCCCACCTTGGAAGCAAGAGTGTCAGAAATATTTATTCTGGGACATGGGCCCACTTTCGAGCCAGCCACTGGAGGCCATATAACATAAGACTAGGTCAAATATGAAGGAGGCTGAAAGAGGACAGGCTATTGCCAACCGCACATCAGAATTTGCTGGTGGCATTAACTGAGGTATTTCGATTTGCCCCTTGTCCATACTCATGGTATTATCAGCAGAGTTACTCCACCTCAGCAGGGATGTTACTTTGATCACCGCCAAAATCTCACTGGAACACAGTAAGAACCTTCTGCGGGCTGCTATTCTGGATGCAGAGACCCTATTCTGAGGTCGCATACCCTCATGGATTGCTAGGACCTGAACAATCGGCCACACCAGTTCTCGCATCTGCTCATGACGTGTCGAAACCGGCCAAGAAGCAGGGTCACCCTGACCGCCCCCTAGCGGCTAGCAGTGAATTCCTCGAAGCCACGCAGCCCGAGTGAAAAAATGTCGAATTCGGACATCACCTAGGCGTACGGGCCTTAGCACGGTTTGCTTGAGAGGCGAAGGGAAATTTTTACTGGCCCTTCTTTTCCTAAGGAAAAGGGGGGAGGGGCCAAAAAACCTGGTGACTCGTTTTCTCACCTAAGGCGTGTCTCTCTTCTTTTAATTCCAGTAGGTGCCAAACTATCTATCGTTTTAGAGGTTTGGTTAAGGATAATGGACGATTGGTGAGTCAGCTCAATCACAAACAGAAGATGTTCAGTAGAGGCAGGGTTGTCCTAACGGAATGGCCTTTGCAACAATCCGTAGCAGATTCTTTGTTCATACTTTGGAGGAGACCGCTGGTGGTTTGTGATGGAAAACACTGGTATTGTTTGTGTGCAGTTATTATTTTGGTGTTACAGATTCAATACAGTAACGTATATTGTCCATATACATGTTCTGTGGTACGCGTGGTGAGTGAGTAGGGAGTTGCTTGCATTGTACATGTCTAACATGCAACTGACGATTACTTTAACAAGTTCCCCGTTCCATTGTTCATTCCTCCAACGACACTCCAGGAGTCAGCTTCAACTTCTGAGTGCAACATGTTACTCGATACTTGAAGAACTGTATCGAAGAAAATTACTATTGCGCACCAAAGTACTACAGGGCGCTCATCTTCGTCTTCATTTTCTTCATTGTCTTCATCTTCATGGTCTTTATTTAGTCATCATCAAGTCTGATTAAAGTAGAAGAACCCACGGAAACGTAACGTTGTTATTTCTCCCAAATAATGCTACACCTACTACAATGGCGCCTGATGTGGGGCACGAATGGCTTACAGTAACAAGGCTAAACAACAAGCTCTCTTTTTACGTTTGCCCAGTGCCAGTAGCTTCTCGTGGGTCGGTGGTTCTTCCCGGGGTTTTCCAGGGTTCTTGCTCCACCAGTTATACTGGCTGCCATGTATAGCCTATCTTGTGTTGAAAAATGGCGTTAAATCCTACAACAACGTTTGCCCAGTCCCAGACCAGAGAACCTGGGCAGTGGACGCTTTCAACCTGAAGTGGAATCGTCTAATCGCTTACGGCTTTCCACCCATCAGGATGATCCCTTAAGAACTTCAGAAAGTAATTATGTTCGCAGATGAGCTCATTTTCGACCTATCGGGCCCCGGGTGGCTAATTGGTATAAGGCGCTTGCCTTTACAAATCACAGCCATTTAATCTCTGCATATTCTTAGCTAGGCCAACGTGATTATGTGTGAAGGATTGCCAGTAGCTTCTTTTTTGGCTGGTGGTTCTCTCGAGTTCCCCCTCCAACAAATATACTGGCCGCCATGTATTGCCTACCATGTGCTGATAAATGACGTTAAACCCATATAAGCAGAAACTTCTAGACCTTCTTTTAGACCAGTCCAGGACAATGCCACAGAGGATGGACATTCTGTCGCAACACAACCGCCTGCATAACCACCCACAAATGCTTAACCTTGAAGTTTGGCTTATCACGAACTATATATCCACCAGAATATGTTTTCAGCAAGTTGCCAGTTGCATCATTCAGGTCAGGAGACGCCCAAGGTCTGTGATGCCAAGTGCAGAATCTTTCGCGATTGGTGTAGTAGCAAATGTGTTAACTCTCCTTGCCTCTATACGATTGTATTGGCAGATTTTCTTTTCTTCATTTTTAATGAGAGGCAATACTCGTTTTCTGCTGTCACGGGCTATAGGGCAGCCCTTTCCAACACGATCAGATTTTCGCTAGGTCCTGCAACCGGTTTGGATTCTCGTATTGTTGGTCTGATCATGTATTTAAAGCTCCATAGACTGTTGTCTAGCTCTCTAATGTATATATGAAATATCTCAGGTGTGTGCTTGTTTTTACCGAACAAAAACTCTTTTGAACCTTGGGGTGAAGCTACCCTCAAAACTGTTTTCTTGCTCTCCGCGAGACGAAGGAGTGAGCCACATGTTTAACGTTTGGAGTCGGCCTGTTTGCGGTTCAATGCAAATTATGAGCTGGTTTCTCCTCTGCTAACCAGATTTTGTAGTACAAAACCAGCCTCTTTCGTTAGCTCCACTATTAGGGTGATTAAGATTGACTTTATGCCCAATTAGGCAGATCTACTTGGCAGCTTCTAAGGGAGAAGAACGGATAGGAAGCTTGTGTTCCGTCCTCTAAAACGTTTGGCTGATATTGCGGCATGTACTATTCGAGGTGGATTATAACAACAACCAAATAGCTTATCAGTCCCTTACAAGACGAACCCTTCATTCCTGAAATTTAACTATTGCTACTTCATGGGCCTATCTTACTCATTTGTCTTTGGAGATCAAGTGATAGCCGCACTTTGGCGATCCAGCACAACCTCTTCCTACATTTGTTCCTTGGTGTACCAAAGCGAAGTTATAATATATTCTCTACGACCTATGTTCATGACACAAAAGGTGTCCCAAGTCAATACGATCTTTCATTAGTGAACACCTCTACCGTAAGGGTATTTCCATGTTTTTATGTTACCAGTTTTGTCCTCGGTCTCCCACCGAACTAGAAGTAGGTCTTATTACTGACATTGAATTTTTTTTCTTTCTTATTTTTTGTTTTGTTGGGGGCGGGGGTTGGATTGCCAGATTCCCTCCTTCCACCCACCTCGCATTGATATCCCACTAGTAGTCTGCGTCTTCGAAAAAGATGAAAGTGACTATACATGGACAGCGACGCAAGATCGCCTTTGAGAAAGTTCTGTAATTCACCCTTTGAGTGAATTAAGACTCTTTGTGCTAACGATGGGTAATTAAAACAGGATTCAATCCAACACCTCCCCACCCCCACTTCCAATAAAAAATGACATACATTTTTCCCAACAGTTTTGAATGGGACAAAAGGTTCTGCAAAATTAAGTCCAAGGATTACAGAATTTCTCAGTTTCTCTGCCACTTGAAATTCAACAATATTTGTGTTGTAACACTTTTGATAATATTGGAGATTTCGTTACATGTAGAGATCGTAGAAAAGATGGAAACAATTGAGTTTTAAATTGAAAAGCTGGCAGTCTTTTTCTGGTGTTGAACAATATGGGACTCTGGTTTTTGTCCAGAGATTTCTGGATTTTATGACAATGTTAATTCTTTATTAGTGTTGTATTGTTTTGAAAAACCAATCAATGAATAAGATTTTCAACAGTATTAATGTGAAGGGAACAATATGAGACTTTTAGTGAAACACCCTAAGAAATATAGAACGCTACACGTGATTTAATGCACTTATACTTATTTATAAGTCGAGTCCAACTGCAAGCGACAAAGACCCTGATCTGCCGTCGCATAATGCACAGGAAGATCAAGGTCAATGTAGTTTGTTTTACTGATTACTCCTTACAAACTTCATAGACCTAGAACTGCCAGCTCATTATGCGAGTTAAAGTCGGGTCTGTACAGTTTGTAGTTGGACTTGCAAGCGAGTAGAAGCAGTGCATAATGGAGGTCAAAATGCTTTTGAAACCAATAAAAAATACATGTTTGGTCATTTGAAAAAGTTCAAAAGATCCTTAGACCATTGTGTTTGACCTTTGTTCACGAACAACTATTGCAATTCAAGAGACTTTATTGTGAACAGTTTTTGATTAAACTTGGCATGATTGCTTTGACTTCTGATGAGTATTATTATTATGAATGTCATGAAAGTGAGGTGATAGCCCTCTGATTGATTCAACTCGAGACAGACATTCAGGTTATCTCTTTATATCTAAAGCCCAACATTTCTCTTTCGGTGTCCCAGCTGCCAAACAAGAGGTCCCGAGTTCGAAACTCGCGGCGGCATCCCAATTTGGTCCTATTCTTTAACAATATTCTTTTTATTTTATGTCCAAACTTCTTTTAAACTCGCTCATCCAAAGCTTTTAATGTTTTTTAAATAC
The DNA here is from genome assembly GCA_028554795.2 of Sinohyriopsis cumingii. Taxonomy (NCBI): domain Eukaryota; kingdom Metazoa; phylum Mollusca; class Bivalvia; order Unionida; family Unionidae; genus Sinohyriopsis; species Sinohyriopsis cumingii. The sequence goes on from CM068841.1 coordinate 65,927,571, forward strand.
ATTTTTACATTTTATGTAGAAAGTTTCTTTTATCTCTCCCGTCCTAGGACGGGCAGTTGAGTTAGTTTCTAAATAAACTTTGATCGAATTTATATAGCAAGTTGAACAGCCTTTCAACACCTTTTACATTATCATACTACCCTGCCAAATTCGGTACATGCCGATGGTGAATGTTGAGGGGATGAAAATAAATAAGCTGCATCGTTTAAAATTGTTCACAGTATATATGCATACTTTTATGGTAATATGATACATAATTGTACAAGATGGCCGCTATCACTTAACCCGCTTGAAGTAGCTGTTCTATTTTGTTTTGGTTTTTTTTGTGCCGTTTTTCATGATATATGTGCTTGTTGCCTGTCTTCGTCTACGTTATTGTGTTCATCATGCATTGGCTGTTCAGTTCGTATGTATTTCTTCATCTCCTTGTTTTGGAAACGAGAACAATTAGACTTTTTCTCAGCTGTCTTGCTCCACTGCTACAACTTCCTTTGTTGTTGAACAAACCGCCATCACATGATACTCGCCAGTCAACCCGTTTATGATATGATGGACCCTCATTAATTGCTTTAAATGATCACTCCTTGGCTCTCCACACTACATTGTGCTCTAGACTAAACGAACTGGGGCTACATTCATCATTACTTAAATGTAAACAGAAGCGAAAAAAGAAACGTTGTTTCAAAGTGGCCGGCATAGAACAGGACGAAAAATTCCAGTTATCTCCCTTATGCCCTTTCCGGCTCAACAATTTAAAAATTCGCCCGTTAATTTAGATAACCTAATTCGAATCCCTATTAAATCGTCAACCTTTGTGTCAACTATCCAACAGGTAACTCTGCGTACTGCATTATTCAATGCCCAATCAGTAGGATCACCGGAAAAGCCCACAGAAATATTTAATTTTATCAACAATCAGAATATCGACGTATTTTTCCTGACAGAAGCATGGCTAAAACATCAGGCGATGATCCCAAGTGCACGGATATAACACCCACTGGTTATTCCATCAAGTCGTTCCCCCGCTACTCTCGCGTAGATGGAATTGCTGTCTTCATAAAGAACTCCATGATCAAACGTCTTAACCACACCAGAACTTTCAATTTCTACAACACATCGTTTCAACTAATCCAAACCACACTTACACTGGAACAAAGGGCAGTCCATTTTTCTGCCTATACCGCCCTCCTAGTAGAAAAAACAAGCTGACTAAATATCTCTTTTTGGAGCAGTTTCTGAATCTCCTGGAGTATGGAAATTTGATAGGTGGCAACCTGATTATTCTTGGAGATTTCAACGTTCACTTTGACTGTCCCGGAAACCCAAACACATAAAAACCTCTAGATTCAATTAATGTCTTCAACCTCAAACAGTCAGTTAACCAACCCACCCATAAACATGGTCACATTTTAGACTGGTTTCTTAGACCTGATGATAATGTTATACGTTCCTCCCTGGTATCCCACGAACTTGCATCAGATCATCTCTGCATTATATGCCATCTTGACATATCAGTCCCTAAACCCTGTATTTTCTACTAAGAGAAACCTCTTTGATGAATAAATAGAACCAAACTAATGAATGACATCCAAGCAAACCAAACAACTTGCCTACCTCCTACAGCAGAACAACTCGATAACTGCCTGCGTTCATTGCTCGACAAACATGTCCCAGCCACCAAGTGCAGAGTATCAATTCAAAAGTGTTCTCCATGGTATAGCAATGTTAGGGACCAGCTCCGCACTGCTAAGAGACCGCCATAAAGCTGAGAGGTTTTGGCTTTCCACCAGACTCACTATTTATAAGCAAATCTATGAAGCCGCTAAGAAGAACGTCACAAACATAGTCCATGCAGCAAAATCAACCCACTACAGTACTAAGATTATGGAAAGTTTCAGCTGCAAAGAGCTTTTCGTGGTTACTAACAAGTTAATGTCAAGGAACAAATGTACACCACTTCCAACTAGAGAAGTCGACCTTCCGGACCTGTTTGCAAATTTCTTCCGTGACAAAGTACAAACCATTAGAGATAAGCTTGACAACACAATTTCAGTTGACTCGTCGTCATCATATAGTTGTGCTATATATATCTGATTTAATTCATATTTATTTTAATTTAATTGTTTGAATATTTTACAATTTTATTCTATTATATGCTATTATAATGTAAATTTATTCATTGGAAATGATATTTTTCCAGAAAATCGGTTGACTTGAATCGTTCTTTTTGTACACACTAGGTGTTGATCTAAACGCTGACCTTATTTCAGAATTTGTAGCAACCTTGGTAAACAAGTTCTATTTTATTTTAAAATGATTGGCTTTCGTCAGGGGCATTTTTGGTGTAACTGACGTAAACCCGATCACGTGACCCTCCCCTTTTGAATTTTGCAATTCCGATTTTTTCCATTACTGCGCATTTGTTAGTTTTAATAGAGATGCGTGGAGACAGATTTCTCAGTTTTGGGCTTTTTGCACTGATGTCAAGTTATTTTGTTGTAGCCAGATTTTGAGTTATAATTTTCTTCAGATCAGTTGGATTTCAAAATGATTAATTGTTTTTTTCTCTGGAAATACTTTGAGGAGTGCTCACTCAGAAATTTTGGAAAGACATTGCTTACAAATTTAATTTGGATTTCCAACACTGTAATGTCATTATTTGTATTTCTACAAGGAACTGTACATAATGCACAGTATTGACTACAGCATACGTCATCGTCATCCATTTTGGATTTTCCATCAGGATTCGAACTTGAAATTATTAGAACATTTATTACTAGGACGTTTGCAATTTAATTTGTGGATTATTCTTGGATTATTTTTGGATATTCTTGGATTAATTTTGGATTTGATTCTAGAAAACCATAAGTTCTCTGCTGTCATTGTACAGAATTTTTCCAGGGAAATAAATTATTTGCTAAATTTGAAAAACTTGTTGTTTTCACTCTTTCTGTGTTGCTGTTTATTCGAGCCTACAAACGTAACAGTTGGGATACAGAATTCAGCGGCAACCATTAGCAGCATTTGATGTCTGTCTCTATGGATTTAGTATCTACAATCGTGATGAAGAGTGCACCAAAGTCATGTGAACTTGATCCAATTCCAACATCGTTGCTGCTTGAGTGCTTAGATCCAGTATTGCCTTCACTAACTGATGTTATTAATACCTCTCTCTCTAATCCGAGGAATTCCCATCATTTTTCAAAACCGCCATTGTAAAGCCTCTGCTGAAGAAACCAACACTCGACCATAACGATTTAAAGAATTAACGCCCAGTTTCTAATCTCCCATTCATACATAAAATAATCTTAGAAAAGGTCTTTCTATCCCAGCTTGTATCTCATCTGAATTCAAACAGTCTTTTTAGCAGTGTACAATCTGTATATTGCCCTTGCCACAGTAGTGAAACTACTCTTCTAAACGTAGTTAGTGACATTCTCTCTGCTTTGGATAGCGGAAAGATTACAGTCGTCACCCTCCTTGATTTGTCTGCACGATTTGACAATAGACCATGATATATTACTTCACCGTCTCCAGCATGTATTTGGCATTACTGTAGTTCAAGTCCTACTTGGTCAACAGGATACAAATTGTTTCGGCAAATGGAATACACTCCAACCCAGTTAATCTATGTTGTGGTGTTCCACAGGGGTCTGTTCTTGGACCTGCTCTGTTCATTTTATACACTCAGCCGCTCTCAAGTGTCATAGATCACCATCCAATGTCTCACAAATTATACGCTGACGACACCCAAATATACAAATCTAGCCACCCAACTGAAGTTGATGCTACCATCCAAGGTGTAGAGAGGTGCATTTCTGATGTGAAATCATGGATGACATGTAACAAGCTACAGAAGAATGATGATAAAACTGAGGCCATTCTGATCACAACACAAAGACTTTCTCAGTCACACCCTTTACTGCAAACAATAAATATCAGCAACACCAACATTAAATTCACACAGTCAGTACGAACCCTGGGTGTCACTCTGGACAGTACTCTCACGTTGCACCAACATGTCATGAACATATGCAAGGCTGAATATATTGAGCTGAGACGCATCAGCTTCATTCGCAAATATCTTTTAGTTCATGCCACTGAAACACTTATATGTTCATTAGCACTTTCAAGGCTGGACTATTGTAACTCAATTCTGTCTGGTTCATCTCAATATCTACTTCAGAAACTTCAGTAAGTTCAAAACACAGCTGCTCGGATCATACTTAGAGTAACGCTCAGAGCACACCTCCCCGCTGCTCTGTACCCTACACTGGCTATCCGTTTGATCCAGAATCAAACACAAAATTTGTTCTCTGTGCTACGTTTCACTGACGGACTCCAGTCCAACATACCTATCCGACCTCCCCCATGTGTATACACCAGCAAGATACGTACGTTCCTCTTCTGACAATCGTATACTCATTATTCCCACTACGAAAACGAAGTCATATGGACAACGTTCTTTTGCATACCAGGGCCCAGCAACGTGGAATGAATTGCCCACTGAACTTTTGAACTTAGACACAAAGACACAGTGATACCATTCAAGAGTGCTCTTAACACTCACTTATTTCGACTGTAAGAACAAATTTAAAGACCTAATAATGTTCCCTACCTTAAATATTTACAGCATGTTTAATGTTTTCTAATTTCATGGTGTTTGTTTTCTGTAATAATATCATTATATGTTTGTTATGTTATAGGTGTTGTCTTATGTTGTAAAGATCTTAGAGCGCCTAAAGATTAAACGCTATAGAAAGTCCTCATTATTATTATTATTATTATTAATATATAGATATATACTTATAAGTTTGTCTGGTTTCTGATTTAGAATATATGCATACCAATAGGTAGTCTGGTGTCTGATTGGTGGAGCCTATATATGCATAACTGTACAGGCTTTGATCCAAATTGGAATGTACGCTTATGCCATCCACATATTGGACAAGTCTGATCATGAGCGACATCTATGTAAATGAATGATGCGATCTGGCATCTTATTGGCTACGCTTGTTTTAACTCTGAACATTATGTCAATGGGAAGGTTTAATTTTAAACAAAAAGATACATAAGCATAAGAGTATGTACAGTGTATTATGGTTGAGCGGCACGTCAACACAAACTAGACATATGGCGCCGAATAAAAGTACAAAAGTACAAAATTTAAATATAAAGAATTGCAAATAAAATTATACGAATATCAGCCCATCCAAATAAACTTAGTAACGAATAACTGCAAAGATAACATATAAACCTGTTAAAATCTTTAATATATATATATATATATATATATATATATATATATATATATATATATATATATATATATATATATATAATAACGATAAATGTAAAAAAAATGTATAAAATCTATAACATATGAGATCAAAATGTGCATTCACTGCATTTCGTAAAAAGTCCACCGTTTTCAATGGTGGTACATCATAATAAAGTTTCCTACCTACCCATGTTTATGGTTTTATCGTGGCCTATACGTCATAAACCATCCCAACAATCTGAACTTACCTACTCACCTTCTACCCACCTATCAATCTGATATAAAAATATATAAATAACGTGCTAAATGTACCGCCAAACCGTTCAACATACGCTCATACATATTTAAGTAGCATATACGTACAGATAGACAGGCACGCAGGGGCTAGATATAAAAACAAAAATATTTTCATCGCGTATATTAAATGCATTCGTCTTCACGTTCATTATCTGAACCGCTCACCTATTACCTTGACCCACATACTGCATGCGATTCGTTTAAATACACAGGCCTAGTTATTCAATCCACAACCAAACATGGTGCTTCAACTGTACTTTGACTTACTTTCCCAACCATCCCGCGCCATATACATCTTCCTTAAGGTGAACAAGATCCAGTTTGAGGCAAAGGAAGTATCGCTGAGGAAAGGTAAGATATATACAGGGATGGTAATCATACAAAGTAACGACCTTTTCTTAATCATCAAGACAATAGTTCCACTTTTGTACTTATCCCCGCTCACTCTCGTTTGCTTTGAAAAATCTTTACTAATCTTTACTAATTGCATATTGAATTGTGCAGACCTATTGTTTTGAATATAAAAAAGAGTTATCTTGAAAAATTGGAGATCAATTGGTAAATACTTTTGGAGGTATTCAGGGTCAAAGTTAATATATATTTTCTACATGTAAGTCTCTTTTTGTCGGACCTGGCCACTTTTTGCTCCCAACTCCACGTGTATTTCATAACTAAGTATAGTCATGTGGTCACGCATCTGTTCATAATTCAAGAGACAATGAAGTGCCAAGTAAGGTTCAGGGATGTGGAACTAGCAGTAGCATAAAGCTCCACGGGCGGTCCTACTTTCTGACCCGATGAGTTAGCTACAAGCGGCTATCTGAAGTCGGATAAATGTTAAGTAGAACGCCGTTCACTGTGTGAGGTGGGTTAGTCCTACAACGTAAGACACATCACCCGATAATTTTGTTTGGGGTGGGTGGGATCGGTCTTAGAAAACACACAAAATACACAGAAACATTCAAAACTATACAAAAAACAGTCGTATTATAGTTTAATAAGTTTGATTTTTGAAATAGTTTCAAGAAGATGTTTTATTTGCAGAAATTGAAAAACAGATATTAAAATATTGACAGATCTATGGAAGGCCCCCATCATGTCTCAATTCGCATATACACCAGATATCACGATTGACCGTATAAAATAATCTACATTCATAGAATGGCTTATAATTACTATTAATTCTAGATTATAGGGAGTAAGGTCAAAACCTTAATGAAGTTCTAAAGAGTTCAAACTTCTATTGATTCCATCCGTGCTGGTAGTACACCCTTACTGCTTCACTGAAAATAAATTAGCATGTTTAAAAAATTACATTAGTTTTAATAAATTTGCTTTTTCTTATATATGAACAGGTTATGACACATGTCGCAAAATGTAGGGGGTGCGAGTCTGGAAATGTATGGGAAACTTGTGACTAGATTTGGCACTGCCAATTATCCACAGGAGTAAACCGTGTTGCAATTCCAACATTAATTTTGAAAACATACTTTCTTCTCATATGCCAGTATTTTATTTTGATAAAAAAGTAAATCTCAGAGGAAATTATCCAGAGAAAGACTTTAATTCTGTCACATTCGTCGAATTTTTTTTCTGGCTAAATTCAAGAAATTATATAAATAACTTTGTTCTGAATGTTAAATGTACGTCTTTCAAGCAGTTCCTAAACCAAGCAATAGCAAACACCTTTCACCAAAGTACAAAGTAATATCTTAAATAATTAAATTGTACTACAAAAATGAATCATTTATGCTTGCAGGCGAACAATATACAGAAGAATTTAAGAAACTGAATCCATTTTCAAAGGTTCCATTCATAATCGACGATGGATTTATTCTGACGGAGAGGTAAACATGTTTCTCATTTGACTTGAAGGGATTAGTCTCGTGTTTATACTGAATTTTGACTTAGAAAGGTCAACGGAAAACATGGTTGATTCAACTAGGGCCAATATTGTTATGAACTTTATGTAATTATAAGGTGCACCGAGGCAACAATTTGGTTTTGAGAAGATGCGTAAATTTGCTAATTCGGACCTAAAAGCAATCGTCATTTGTTCTCAACCTACGGGCTCAAGTCAATATTGGCATGTGTGAAATCTTACCGGTAGCTTCCCGTTCTTTCCAGAGTTCTTCCTCCACCAGTTATAATAGCCGCCATGTATATAATATCGTGCACGGAAGAATGGAGTTAAACTCAAAACAACAACCAACTTCCTCAATTTACAAGGATTGTAAATGTTGCTGAATGCGTCTTAGCTACGAGGACACTCGGAAAGAAATTAGCAGGATGGAAACGCAGCATGTGCTGCCTTGACAACCATCGAGTTGAGCATATACCCTGTATAGTTCACTCCAGCTGTATGTTATCTTCAAATCAAGTTAGTGTTTTGCCTGTTTTAACGACACTTTTATTACATTGTTGGCTATATTGTGCCAAGGAAATGGGAGCTAAGTGCCTTTTTCAAAGACACACCGAGGCAGACGACTGGTGGTCGGGTATGGATTACTACTCCGAGGCTCTACGTACTAGGCTAAATCAACAAATTATGAATAGACCAACATCAGTAAAAAGTGGAGAAGATGAAACAAGCAGACGATGATGTATGGTACTAGGTTCTGTGTTCCATTATTCATTAACACGTCCTTCACAATGTGCTTTAGTATAGATAGTTCCTGAATGACGTCATCATCTGTCATATATGTGGTCAGCTGGCAGATTTACCGTTGACTTTATATGGTATTTGGAAGTTGAAATAAATTCATTGAATATCAGTATACTTTTACGAAACTTACATTCATAAACAGAACGCAAGTCAAGCTTACTGTTAGTATCTAGATTTATTTCGGTGATCGAATATAGAAGAAACTGCCAGCTTGGGGCCATCCATTTAGTACGTACGCATGGAGGGGGAGGGGGTAACCCAGATGCATACGCTTGCGTATGGGAGAGGGTCTACTGATAATGTACGTACGCATAGGAAACGGGGTGTAGGTGTGAAACCTAGATAATAATTTGTCTAATACGTAACATGTTCGACGTTTGAATTTTAGCGGACACTAGACAAACTGTTTCAAGTTAAGCAGCTTATTTATTTAATGCAACCAGACATTCAACGTGGGTGGACTATCTGTTTGATCAAACACTTTATTATTAATCCTTTATGGTTTCTGCGTGGATTAAATATAGGCCGTTCTATAAAATTGGGGGGGGGGTGCGTCAAGCGTACGTACGCAGGTGGGGGGTGTGTACAAAATACGCATGTGTACAGGGAGAGGGAATGGGTCAAGATTTGCCCGAGTTTTACGTACGTACTACAGGGATGGCCCATTGCCCGTCGTCCAGGTAAACTGTCAGAATGTTGTCTGCTAGCGACCTTATTGGGAACCATCTATTCATTAACACGTCCTTGACAAATGTGCTTCCGTATCCATTAACACGTTCTTGACAAATGTGTTTCAGTATCCATTAACACTTCCCTAACAAGCATACTTCAGGACGAGTTTGACGATGGGGCAAGATTCAACTCTCCGAAAACTTTAATGTCATGCGTAGCATTTGTAAGCTGTGTGTGTGTGTGTGTGTGTGTGTGTGTGTGTGCGCAAAAAAAAAAATAATATACAAATATTCAATATCATCTTAAATATTGCTTCATTTTAAAGATGTTTTGGATCCTTTTATTGTTGTTGGTCTTCACAGCTGTTGACACAATGTTTATAAACTTATAATCGAATTCCGGAATAATTGCTGCATATAAGTTTTGTTTTGAACAAAAATGATTTGATGTTTTGGTCTCTTTCTGCTACTTTTATTTATTTTTGTTACATTTAGCTGACAAATGTAATAGGCTCACATGTTTGTTTTGCAATATCTCAATCTCACCTTGTGCTTCTAAGATATTATCAGTGTACATGTTTATGTGGCACTTTCACTAGGAGGGGGACACGTGCAAGTCCAGAGGTGCGTGTAAGATGGTCGAGTGAGCAACATGAGACGAAAATGTGGATTGGTGAAAAATAATTACTTGCTAACTCATTTGTGGTACGTTACAGAATGGATTTGCATACATTATAAATATGTTTACATTTATCGTTTATGAACCAGTATACCCATATAGTGCTAATGGATGTCTGGGAGTATTGGGATTTGCAGTCGAGAGTACGATTTTATTGTACCTTCAGAATGAGCAGTATCAATGATTGTCACGTGTCAGGAAACAAATCATGGTGACTTCCTCGTGCTATTGTATTTCTCATGAGACGTTAACAAACGCCCTTGTGGAACATGACCTTGCTTGAGAACATATGTTCTTATCTCCCCCTACTAAATACAATAAATGTATAAATTACACTTATCTAAGACTAGTGAACTGAATGCAGTAATGGGAAGTTTAAAAAAAGCACAGCTATAATTTTCAGTAAACAGTTGCTTGAAAAATGTTTGTGTGTGCATGCGAGAGAGAGAGAGAGAGAGAGAGAGCTTTTTAACGTAGCTTTAACAATTTTTCAGCGGGGCCCCGAGTGGCCGAGTGGTCTAAAGCGCTCTCCGTCACGGATCACTGCCATCTCACCTCTGTCTGCGTGGGTTCGAGTCTCAGGCTCGGCCAATGTGGATATGCGAGAAAGCTTGCCGGTAGTTTCTCGTGGGTCGGTGGTTCTTTCCGGGGTTTTCCCTGGTTCTTCCTCCACCATTAATACTGGCCGCCATGTATAGCCTATCTTGTGCTGCAAAATGGCGTTAAACCCCATAACAACAACAACAACAACAACAACAATTTTTTAGTCATATCACTACGATTGTGGCAGTTTATAGTAATATCTAGCACTGGGGCATCATGCCGCAGACATGAAGCATGATGTCACACCCAGTCACATTATCCTGACACAAGGCCGACCAGTGCTAACACTAAGCTCGTAATGCTGAGCGCCAAACGAGACATCTGTTAGTACCATTTTTTAAGTCTTTGGTATGACTCAGCCGCATGCGAGGCGGACACTCTAACCAATAGGCCATCGGAGTGGTTCTGTGTGTGTGTGTGTGTGTGTGTGTGTGTGAGAGAGAGAGAGAGAGATTACTAAATACAGGTGATTGCGTACGAAGGGATTACTTCAACGAAATGTGGAAAACGTTGGATAATCGATCTTAATTTTTACTTTTTAGTGTAGCCATTTTGAGGTACCTGAGTCTGAAGTACAATGTTGCAGAACACTGGTACCCCAGGAGTGATGTCAGGGCACAGGCCCGTGTAGACGAGTATTTGAATTGGCAACATCAAAATATACGGTTTTTCGAGGCCAACATCTTTCGGGAGAAAGTAGGTATTTGTGAGCTGTAGGGCTCGATGATACTCTTTGCACACTTTTCATGTGACTGTGATAAGAAACGACTCGTCAATGTGACAATTTTTCTTATCTTCTTCACCTCAAAAATTAATAATTTATTTTCATTTAGCAAAACGGACGAAGTTAGGCAATTGTAATGTTCGCTTGACGACGGGATTTTCACTATGTATTTCTTAATTTTTGTTATCGTTAAGGCGAAACTTTTTTATAAATTGTTTACTTTAACTAATGAAGAAAATATGACACAGAGTCTATCTAAGTGCAGAAAAAGAACTTTATTTGAACTGCTCAATGGATAATATAATCATAGCTATTCTCGATTTTATGGGTTATCTTTGTGTTTTTGCTCATGGATGCATTCACAAATGTTACTGGGATTTTAGAGAACAGGAAGGTAATGGATATGCCTTTTTATCCGCGATGTTTGAAGAAAGAGCGATGATATTGGGATACGCTCGTTTGCCCGTCCGTTTGAATGTACGTACGCACGTGTGTAAAGTCAATAAAGATTTTGTATACCGATACAGATAGAAAGGTGAAACACGGGGTTAGCGAATGTTGTCCTGTTGTCCAAGTTTTGGTATTTTGACTTTATCGGTAGGAGTGGAGCCAATGGGAAATCGAATGTGGCTAAATCCTTGAAACTATCTCTCTCTCTCTCTCTCTCTCTCTCTCTCTCTCTCTCTCTCTCTCTCTATATATATATATATATATATATATATATATATATATATATATATATATATATATATATATATAGCGAGAGAGAGAGAGAGGGAGGGAGGGAGGGAGAGAGAGATTGCCCGCCATGAAACGAAAATAAATTGAGGTTCAATTCCTGGACGCGATTAATTGTTTGATTAATGGGTGTTACATCATCATTGAGAAACTGTGTCATTTACTTGACCTAACATGTGGCTTAATTAAACGCTAAAATTATTGAGATAATTGCAGTGTAAGTACGATAAACAGTGGAGCTTGAGTCAAAAAACGATGGATACAAATATGGGAGTGTCTCCTGATTCCAGAGACTCGGTTATAGAATCATATCCAGGCAACAGCCAGATATACAACTGGAGGATTTTAAATTGTGAATCATATGTCAGAACAAAAATACGCCCCAACAATAAACGCTCTTTTCCATCTTAGAGTCTATGACGTAACATATAAAACCACAGTTGCTTTCAATTTGTATATTATGAAGAAAGAAAACGAGTACACCCAATCAATCATGAACCCATTACTCCGTTATGATCTCGATACGTGTATTCTAGTTAATCTTTTAATCGAACCCCGACCAAGTCATACCAAAGACGTACAAACGGTATTAGCAGTTGACTCGCTTTGGCGCTCAGCATTAAGAGGCTAGTGTTAGTACTGGTCGGCCTGGTGTCAGGATTATGTGTCTGTTTTGGACATTAGACTACATATCTGTGGCATGAGGCCCCAAGTGATCGAAATGTGCAGACGTCGCAGCGATATGACTACATTGTCCAAGCTACGATACAAATACAAATCACACACACACACACACACACACACACACACACACGTTTATGAAGTGACACATTGTAGACATATTTAAATTTTAATATGGAGTTCGAATTTTACGTCTAAAAAAACACTTTAGATCAGTAAACCCATCCTGTTTCAGGTTATTGTTCCTCGGCAAGAGAAGAAGCCCATCAACCAGACGAGGGTGGATCAAGCCAAAGCCACGCTTTCCGTCAATATTGGTCACTTGGAAACTTACTATCTGAAGGGCAAATCTTTCCTCTGTGGGCAAGATATCTCCGTGACCGACATATTGGCCGTCTGCGAACTTATGCAACTAGTGGCGGTTCAGGAAGAAGACGTATACCAGTCAAATGCTGTCGTGGCTGCCTGGATTGAGAGAGTCAAATCGAGGCTTCAGCCTCATTTTGACTCGGCACATGCAAACTTGTATGCTATGAGAGAAAGATTTATTAGTGCACAGTCTAGCCAGAAAGCAAAAATGTGATTTGCGTTATGAGATTTGTAACCTGCTGTTAATAATAAAATGAGGAAATACAGTTAATATTCTGAACATAGTCATTTTTGATTCCACGTTTGTTCTCTCTCTCTCTCTCTCTCTCGTATGATCGATAATATTGTATTGGATCAATATCGTCAGATTTAATCAACAAGTAAGTGTAAAGAATATGTCTTGCACATCCATACCACCAGTATGCAACAAAAGTGCTCTTTTCTATCTTCATCTGAAATTCCAGTCGCATACACATCAAAGGCACTTATCCATCTTTTTCACCTTGCTGCGATGCTATCAGTTTCAGAACAATCAAATGTCATTTTGAACTTCGATATTTTTATATCATCGTTATATAACGTTTTGGATCAATATCTTCAGATTTAACCAATAACACATTCACTATTGAAGATCCGCCATCATAGCATTTATTTCCCACTGTCCTAATACACATGCGCAACAACAAGACAGAGGGAGTAACTATTAAAATGATATTAGGGACACGTCATTGTCTCAGTATTTATCATTCAGATAAAGTATTATTGGTATTTATATATGTTATATTTATATTTGTTGTCAAATATATTCAAGATATTTCGAGTACAACTCTTTCGTAGATATTACATCCCTTCTTATATATTTTTAGAACCAAACTAAATCTACAAAACTACACTTCTTTAAAAAAATACATCAGTTATTGAATGCAAAGAGTTCACAAAATTATATCGCAATAAATTCACGGTTTATGACATCCATAAACTGCCTAGTATTATCATTGTTCATTCCGCTTTAATTATTTGGCCCATAGGTTAAGTGTATCTACACACGTTATAAACAAACTTTTGTTCACCTTTAATATATTAAATATATCATCTCTTATGCTCCATTAGACTTAATTCAAAACAGTCTTTAAACTTTTCCAGCATTTTCCTCACGCTAGTCAGCCTTTGCGATTTTCAATATGCCTTCATTAACTGGATTAGTTCGACTTGCTGGTTTATCTAACGCGTTTGGTACCAAATGTTCCATAGAGATGGGTTCATTGGATGTTTCCGCCTGACTAGATGATGTGTTTGAATAGAAACTTTGCATGTTTTGGTAAATCACTTGCCCTGTATACATCGTGCATCAAAATTTGAGGTATTCGCTCTTTCGTTGAACCACTTAACGCGTGTTGCATTCCTCCTATATTGCGCACCTTCGGCTTCTACCACAACTGCATTACAGGTCTTTCCTTCAATTTTACACGATAATGGATAAAACGGTGCGGTCAGTTTATTTTGCGGATCTTGCCTGACCAGAACCAAGTCCCTATACTTTAAATCATTTTCCACATCATTCCACTTATTGTCAGCATATAATTTACATTTTCCTTTATTTTCATTGTCGCGATCTCGAACTTCAGCATCATCTCCATCAAATTCTGCCAAATGCTGAAACTAAAGTTGACGAGCCCTGAAATACTTCTAATCTCGGTCGCGTTGTTTGGATCACCCGCATCTTGAACCGCTTACACTTTAACTTCGGCAGGCCAACCCCACCCCCGTTCCGATAACACATGAGCCATGAAGTCCAACTTCGACATATTTAATTGGCGTTTATCCCGGTTTAATGTAAGTCCTTTATATCTTAACAATTGAATAACGCTCTCAAGTTTCTCATCGTTCTCCTCTGGATTTTCTGCATGAACAACAAGATCATCCATGATCTTGTGAAAGCTTTCACAACCATGCAAAATTTGTTGCATCACTTTCTGGCACATTTTAGGTGCACATCTTATTCCAAAATTCAAACGCTGTATCTATATAACCCTTTGTGAGTCACAGATGTTGTTATTTCAAGAGATTCTGGTGTAATTTCCAACTGCTGATAAGTCCAGCGTATTTCCAATTTGCTGTAGGTCTGACTTTGGTTCATATCCTGCATAAGCTCGTAGATAGTTGGAATCAGATGGACTTCTCGTTTGACTGCCTTGTTTGCCCGTCGCATATTCACACACAAACGAATAGCGTTTTCTCCTTTTGGAACAACAACGACCGGGAAGACCCATGAACAAGGTCCAGATACGATCTCAATAATATCAGGTTGTTCAAGTTCATCCAATTTTCTGCTTAATTTGTCTCTAAACATGAACGGATTTTTTAGGAAATGTTGAATGACTAGTGTTATTTCAGGGTCAGTTGGGATTGTCAGTTGAAAAATCTTTCAGTTTTCCCACACCTTTGAAAACATCTTCATACTTTTTGAACAATTGGGCAGTCCCTGCATTAACCATATTAACAGCAATTTTTATAATTCCAAGATCCGTAGCCTGTCCCACATTTTCGATCAAGATAAATTCAACATCATCCACATTTACCGTAGAAGTGAAAACACCAGCAATATCCAATGGCACTTCTCAAAATGCCCAATATGTTGACATCTTCTGCTTCCTTTTTTCAGCCGGACTTATTCTATCGTTCGCTTTGTGACCTTAATAGCCATAGCTGAAAAATTCTTTATGACCTTGAACATATGCAACATTTTCACGAAAAATTAGCTTGTTCACATGAGCTCTTAGGCCTTCTGTTGATCTTGCCTGCTTTTCTGAATCACCCCATATATAATTTCTATGGATAGCTTGCATGGGGTATACTAGTTGGGGGCTGGGTGTCATCAGTTAAAATAGGTCAGCGATTAGATTATATGACGTCATAACTACTTAACCCTAGTTATTTAATGTCGTGGTTAGTTCGGTAACTAGATATATATTTTTAATCATTTACCAGTTTTCTTAAGGGAAATATTACAGTAGCATTTAAGTAGGGGGTAGGGATTCGTTTCTTGCTGAAATGAATTTTCTTTATTATGTATATTAAAATTAATTGATTAAGCGATTGCTTTCCCTTGAAATACTGAAGTGCTCTAAATTAATTCTTGGACAAAGACATTTACCGGAATTTATACGGAATTCAAAATCTGGGATAATATTTTCTGTGATTAACCAAAAGACTGTTGACACATCAGTACAACGCTGACTATTGCATACGTCATCGCCTTCCATTTTGGATTTTCATCGGGATTCGAACTGTTATTCACTTAGAACTTTTCATTGAGAGGACCTGTGTTTTAATTCTTGGATTACTATTTGGATTTAATTCGCAATACCGTAAGTTTGTTCTTATTATTTTTACTTTGTAGTCTAGGGAATTAAATTATTTGTTCAATTTTACAAAGCTTGTTGTCTTCACTCTTTTCTGTTACTTATTTTAAGAGCATAGACTCGTAACACTTTGTAAAATACAATTCAAGGCTCAGAAAGGAACACGTGCATCAATGTGTACTGCAACCACAGACATTAGTGAATACAACATAGTTAACGTGTGCGGATATCAAGTTCATAAAGGAAAAACGAGATAAGGATTATGTCTAAAAGATCATTCAAACAAATGTTGGCAAGATGACAAATAGTTTCAGTAGTGAATAACTTGGCTAGTGAACACTACGTCTGTTATACTTTTATGCGAAGAGACATGCAATGAAATGCTAAATATCATTCGTACAGGTACAACTGCAATGATGTCTTCTAATGGATGCGGACTAAATGAGAGCAGCGATCCTTTGCTTGCTGGAATATTTACAATAAAAATAAAGACCATTGGCTCTCTTATAGTCCAATAGGAAAAGAATATCACCATCAGCACTAAAGGCTGACAGATAATTGTTACGTTGAATATCTGCAATAGCGAAAGGACAGTATGATCTTTGAATACGAACTTGTTATTCTACTCTTCCTAATATATCGATTACACAGAAAAACTCTTAAAGTACAGTGCTAAGAAAGATGCATAAGTGGAGCAAGGCTGATCCTAAAGGTTTAATAGAGGACTGCATGAATCATAAATAAATCGAATGAGTATTATCCAGATAATGGGAGTATTATCCAGATAATGGGAGTATTATCCAGATATTGGGAATCACTGGCGCTTCAACTTTTATGAGCTTGGTAAGAAAACTAGATTTTTGTAATGAAGCCACTGAATGATAGGTAATGTAATTGTATGTGGATGTGGTGTTTTATCGATATGATGTGAAACTTGCTTTTAAGTCGTTTGAGGTTCAAGACGCCAAGGATCAGACAGCATTGAAATAAAAATACTTTGTCCAGATAAATCGCTTTCCCAAAACTGGAAGATGTTTTTCTAATAGTATATTCTTCTTAAAATAGCATATGTTTAATACCCTTCTTGTGCTCAGAATCGTCAATTCCTCTCTCTTAAGAAAAGCAGCTAAGAAAGGTGGACTAAATGTAAAACAAATAAAAACTACTTGATCAGTACCTTTACAAAATCTGTACAGCATCCAGAAAGAGACTGAAACAAGAATAATTTCGGATGCTTCAAAGTGCTGCAGAACATCACACTATAGATGATGTAGTCGTGTGTGTTCAGTAATGCCAAAATATTCGTTAAAACTGATGTGAAGTTCTAATCAACGTTTAACCGAACCCATGACATTTCAAAAACTCCTAGACACGTGGACCTTTATTAAAGAGAACGGCAGAACCATTAAAGTGTGTTCAAAGAAACATCAAGAACTGTTGCGCACACTCATATATTGGAAAAAATATTACTATAAGCAATGAAAATTGTTTTATGTGCAGAAAATAACTTGTGAAACGTACGATTGAATTATGTCGCGATAAATGTCATACATAGATGCAGGCAGAAACATTACATCTTCAAGAGAAGATACATGCTCTTCTCGAAAAAGCAGCCACCCAAAAGTTATTTCCTCTTTCTGCATACTGTTTTGACCACCAAATTAGAAGATAAAATACTCAGACATTCATACTGAAAGAACGCAGAAACAAATCCGCCTTCTCCATTTCCCATTGGAAATGGGAGTAAATGGAAGCATAAACGATACAGCCCACATTATTGAGACCGAACCTTGCCACCTAAACTCCGATAGAGGTTATCATATGCGTCTGCATCAAGTAGCAGTGTCAAACTCGACACATTTTCATGTTAGCTTTTGTTTAAATCGAGCCATCCTTGGTAATGTTACGCTGCAGAAACTAAAGTCAGGAGTATAAGCAATCCGATGGGTTGGTGGGGGAGCCATAACTCCCGTAAATTATATCGTGTAATGTTGAAAATCAGACATATTCAAGGCTTCATCAATATAATGCTACCTACCAACTATGGTTGAAATTCAACAAACCGTGGTAAATTGAAGCTGCAATGAGGAAGACAGATAAGATTTGGGATATAGCTCATCTGGGTGACGCCAGGGAACGCTGAAATTTGACGTCATTAAATGTTTCATCGATACAAAGTTGCAAGCGATATTTGGTTGAAATTCAACAATATTTTGCTAAGGTTATGCTGCAGGAAACAAAGTCGAGACGACGAATAAGAGCTATAAGTCATGAAAATAATGTCATGAATATTTGGAATTCAAACTCATTCAAGTAAACATCGGTACGAAGCTGCGTGTCATATTTGGATTTGGTTGAAAGCCAACAACACTTAGTAAAGTTATACTGCATTAACTTAAGTCACGAGGACTGGTAATAAGGGACATAACTTTAGTAAATGATATTGTATCACACTGGAAACGAAGAACATTCAAGGTCCTGCTGGAGTAAATCAGAATGCCAAATTTGATTGAAAACCAATAGACCTTGTTAAATTTATGTTGTGGAAACCAACGTCAGGAAGATAAGCAAATATGATGCATAACTCCTCTGAATGACGCGGTGAAACGTTGAAAATCGAAATAATGCATGGTCATCAGTATAAAGATGCATGCCAGATTTGATCGAAATCCAACAAACCGTGGTAAAATTCAGCTGCCAGAACGAAAGTTAGGAATGTGATCAGGGGAAAGAACTCCTCTTAAGAATGGGAATAGAAAGTTTAACATCGAGCTCGTTCGAGGTCTCTTCAACTAAATACCATTTTTGTTTACAATCCAATGATTCCCAATAAATTTATCTTGCAGAAGCCAAGTTGTTGACGGACGGACTGACATTTGGTACGGATGGACAGACTGAGAGACGGACGGACGTGATTACTATTGGGTTCTGTCGACCTTGTCGTATTGTAAATACGACAAGCTGCATTGAAGCTGCATTCAAGAAATATGGAGGATAATGCGTGAACATGTCTCAGTTTTCCTGCTTAAATCAACAATGATTAAAAAAAATGTCCGCCTTTTCATTTAACGTATTTGCAGGGGAGCTAACCCTGTAGTTGTCGTCGACCAATAACTATGTTAAAATTGAATCAAATCGTTATTACTCTCAAATGCTCTTACAATCGACAGAATGACAGTGCACAACAAAATGAACTAACGAGAAATAGGTACAAACGTTCTATGCTATCTTATTGCTGAATAACATGGCGTTTTCTGATTATTCGGGAGTCAAATTAGTCGAAGTCTGCAATGGCATTATGTACTAGATTCTGATTTTATCAAAGCATAAATTACGCGTTGCATACTTCGTATTCAGACAGGGCTTTAAGAGATCTCAAAACTTTTACATCGGTAAATTGATTCTCCCCCAAATGGAAAAACATGTAAGGATAGGAGGCAAGGTTCAGCATTGATATGTGATCGATATAGTTTCCTTGTCCTATTTTTATTATCTTTTTACCATCACTCTTAAGCATATCCGACAAATGCAACGTGTCGTTTTCTATGCCATGCCCGTTGGTGAGATGCATAATAACTTTCCTCTTATAGTTTTTCCCACATTTCCGGTTGTGAATGCAGTTTGGTACACGTATACAAGAGCTTTCGAATGGTTTGAAGGATGTATTGTCATGGAAAGGATCGCAGTCTTTTGATAAATTTGATATTCTGTTAAGCCGTTCTGAAAATTTAACTTCATTTTCGGTTCAGCTGCAGCTGTTACAAGATTGACTCTGACGTTATTGTTTCCAATCACAAGAGAAGTAATATACTGCAACGGGTCGCGGGCATCCTGGAACTTAACCAAAGACACTAAGCTTCCGGCATCCAGGAGGCATAACATATAATAACTCCTTGGATGACATACTGGATAAAAGCGTCCATAACAAGGAAAGATAAACGATTAAACAATAGTTGAGACCTTTTCGTGATTCCGGGCAGTTTTGTTTCTCTGTGCCAAAATGTAAATATTTTTTTTTACGTGCGTCACTGTGTGTGTATGTGTGTTGTATGTTCTTTATCGTCCCCGATAAAGACATTGTTTTAGGTCTAAACATAAGGAAACGTTGTTTTCCCTGCGCCTTTTCAAGCAGTTTTGTCCCCATACTATTTTGTTCCGCATTTTCAATTTGGTTCTTTCGAAGGTTACCGAAATAAGAGAAATATGTTAGAGAGATATAACTGGTTGAAAGCAGGAACTGGACCCAAAACGGGAGTAACGCCACCCATGACCAATCTCTCGTGCACCAGTGCTCTAACCTTCTTGAACATTAGCTGATCCCTCTAAATGGACTGGGGCAAGGTAGAAGGAAGGGGCTCAAAGTACACAGGAAGCAACTTACTAGGCGAGGTGAAACAAACAGATACGTATATACCGAACAGGAAGGAGAGTGTTACGTCATCTTCGTCTAGTGTGATGGTTATGAGTCACATGGTTGTAATTTAAATATCTATAGTAAACAAAAATGTCGCACGCACGAAGGATTTGGAATCAGGTCGCAATTAGTACTTCCAGTTCAGTACCCACGAATGTAGTTCTAACCTAATTTTAGAACATTTTTTCCTCTCTCATTTTGGTGGTGATAGAAGAGTTATATTTATGCATTTTTGTAGAGATTTAAAGGTAATTGTTTATTCTTGAGAATATGAGCTCTGGATGTGGTTTTCCGTGTGTATTTCGGCGACAGTGCACAGTGAATAATTAGGCCTTGGTGATGATCCGGAAGTGGAATCTTGTTCTGTTTACATGCTGCTCTGTTGACAATCCAGCCTCTTAAAAAAAATGCAGGTGAACCTTTGACAAGAACTTCACCGTGAAGTCATCTTTGAAGGTATTTTAGATTAACATATGATTTGTATTGATTGTCGCACAGTGGAAAGGTCAGTATTGAGAAACAAATGTAGAGAACATATAGTAAAATTAATTGTGTTCTATGCCCATTTAAGGTGTAAAGGTCCGTGAAACGAAACACCCATATCCACCAAAATCTATACCAAATCCACCGAAATCGACAAGATATTGACATGACAGTTTTTCTCTTGTTCGGCATTAAACCAAATTCATGATCTGCATTCATATCGTCTCTAAGTAAGGTGTCTGCGATATAAGCACATGTTTCAAGTTCAACTTCGCTACGATGCTTGAGTAAAACGTTGAAAACGTGTGTGCTCATGTTCCTGAAATTAAATGTAATATTAAATGTTGCGATGCATTATGAATGTGTATTTGTGTTGTTTACCAAGTTCACTTACTTCTATGAGTTGGACGAAATAGTGAAATACGACTTTGCATGAGAATCGTAACGGACATACGCTATATATTGTACATCCATAGGATGCTAGGTCTTGCTATTTTATAGTGAATAACCAAGTTCTGTATCAGCCATCTACAGCCTACATTTGCGAATTCGGAATTTGGTATGGAAAGAATTTTGATTTACTCTTTTAAAATACATATTCGTGTTCAATTAAACGCCAGTGTTTTCGTAAGTCTGCCGATTTAAATGAAACAGGTATTTATAAACTAATGCATGCAAATTATAAAGTAACAAGTTATAAAATAAAAAAATTGCGAGAGAAAAATATATAATTAATGAATAAATGTGCAAATATGTTAAGACATTCATTTCTACAATTTGTCATTGATAATATTTTGTTGGTCCTTTCTGATGCTGGTCGTTTCCGCTGGCATGGCTTGTTTTCCAACATTTTCGGATGGCTTTGGATACTTAGAACTGATGTTGCTGGCACTGATACATCTGGATTTTGTTGGTGGTGGTTTTGCCAGCGTACATTTATGTACATGTATATCTTTGTCCATTTGTGGCATGCCATACCCCCCCACACACACACACCTTGGAGTAATTGGACTAGCACATTGATTACACTAATGGTTCATAACCTGTGCATGTAAATGAGTAGAACACATGATACATGTTTGATGTTGTACTGCTCATACGGTTTTCATAAGCTGATTGCAAAACTTATTCTGTAAATGTTTCATCTCTCGTGTTTATCATAGGCTGGATGCTACGCTTTATTGTACATCTTTCAACTACTAGTAAATTCATTATAAAGCATTGAGATTGCAACAATAATGAAAAGATATCTTGTAATGATTAGGAAAGGATATTATAGTGTTATCAGAGTATACAGGCTGGTAGGTTGCCATTGTTATGTTATTAGTTATTGTTTTGAGCTGCAGTCAAGGTAGTTTTATTTATGTGCCAGTTTTGTTACCATAATGTACTGTTGCTAAAATTAAGTAAATCAGTTTTAAGTGTTGACTTGACTAATACAGAGCAGAGACAGATTGAATTTATAAATTACTAAGTTACAAAGTTACAAAAAATGTAGCAGCAGATTCAACCAAGTAATCAGAACTAATGGCCACTACTTCAACATACCTCACATGAACTCCTGGTCCAGTTCCTTTGCAATACACAGAGTGAAAGACACACTGAGTAACTAAAGTTGTGTTTACTGAGTGAGGAACGTAAAAAATTATTATTTTCTTGTAACTTTTAATTGATTATTTTTTGTTGCTACAACTGTCATTCCATTGAAAACAATAATGTAACAAAAGTAATGCTTATTTATTTTTTTTGAAAAAATCTGCAAGTAGGCAGAATCCACACATTTTTATAAAAAGAAAACAATAGCATTAAGTTTGCTTTCTCTCGTTTACTTTAATTGTTTTCATTAGAGGAATAGGTTCCGGTATACTGTGCTGGTTAAACTGGTCTTCACAGCTATTTTTCTCCACCTTCTACTTCCTGCACATGTGTCACGACTGGTAAATCAGTACTTAGAGGGCTAGTGATGAACGTATTGTGTTTATATCTGACCTTCTTGCCCACATTGTTTTTAGGGCAGATATAGACTAGTATTTTAAAAACTCTTAACGAAGTCATTATGGTATGATGCAATAAAGAGGTAATATTATGTAAAGTTACAACGAAACAAAGAAATGTCGCTTATATTCATTTATATAAAAAAATCTTAAACACAAGAAAGTATCAATGTTCATGCGAGCCTAGAGGCCATTACAAACTGGCTATGGGCAGGACAGCCTCATCCAGTATTAGAACTTGAAAATCCTGAAAAATTATTACAATTTAATATGCTATTCCTAAAATGTAAAATAATATAAATAAAAACAATAATAGAAATATTCACTTATTCAAATTTTATTCATGCTATGTCACCAGATTCCACATTAAAGTAAACATATATCAATATGGGATTAAAATTGCACATGTTTATATATATATATATATATATATATATATATATATATATATATATATATATATATATATATATATATATATATATATGTGTATATGAGCACTGAGAGTTCCATCACAGCTGGAAATGATATTAAGTACAGCTTAAGTTAAGATGGGCAGTTCCAAGTACTGTTATGATTGCCCATATTAAGCATTAATTTTATGATTACAGATTGTAGGGGTCATTGAGTAGACAAAACATTAAATAACTAATTTTGCTCCATTTCTTTTAAACTTTGGGATGAGGTAATTTAATTTGAGTAAACATGTTATTGTGGCCTTTAGACCTTTCAAGGTGTAAAATTTAATCTTGTTGACGAATTTGATGGGATTTCAAATCATTTGAGTTGAGGTCACGGGTTTCCCCTTAAAAAGTTTTGGCTCACCCGATTTCTGATTAGTTGGCTGTTAAAAGACCCAACCTTGTTGACAAGTGTAATGTTCTAGAAATGAATATTTGACCATCATCCTCATTCTGAAATTGTGTTTTAGTCTTTTATATAAAGGTAGTGAATAACTGAAGTATCATTACTTTAGATACCTTAAATATCTGTAGTGGAGACAGTCATTTAGTTGTGTTAAATTATTGTGCCCAGTTGAGAGGACTTTTTTAAAATTTCAATTATTCATTGGAATTACAAGGTGCTCATAAACTTTAGGACTAATCAACTTTGCTTTTAATTACTGTGAATTCATTTAAGGATCTTTTGGATCATATCATTTTGATACATTTATTGTTAGCATATCAACATTATTCAAGGTTATTGGTACATCAGTACAATAGCTCGTAATTCATTTGGAACACAACTGGAATTCATTTAGAATTCTCTATACGTTGGAGTTGTGATAAATATTTTAGGACTATCTAGGATTTAATTCCCAATATTGTAATTTATTTCTATATTTTCACTTTCTATTTTAGGCAAATAAATTATTTGTTGAATTTTACAAATTTTGTCGGTTTTTGCTCTTTTTCTGTTACTTAGTTTAAGACCATAGAGTCGTACGAGTACTTTTTGAGCATTCTGGAAGTCACAGACTCAAACGATTGGATCAAATATAAACCTCTGATTGCATATGAAGATATTTACACAACAAAGTTGATTATCATTCTATCATCAGCATCTTAGATTTGTTCAGCATAATTCAGTACTTGCATGGAAACCAGGTAGTGAAAAGAATCTACTAGATGGGGGTCAACTGTAAAAAAAAAACAACAACCGTAACCTTTGCATATGTATGTATGTCTGATTGGACATCTGATAATTTCAAAATTCATTTCCAGTGATAGCAAATAAATAGACAAATAATCTGTCTCATTTGGTCTCTGAAAAAGGTTTTGAACATTCTGATGTTAAATACCCTCTTTAGCATATTATGAATAATTCATTAGGAGGCAGTACAAATTCCACACAAAAGCTAATATATTCATTACCGACAGAAGTGATATACAGAGCTGTCTCATAACACACCTTTTTAGGTCTGGCGGTATCTCCCTGCATTTTCCACACATTCTATATCTGGCACGGGATGATAACAACCGCACTGCTTTGAACCTAAGGCACACAAAAAACAAAGCTGGGGTGTAACTACAAAATCTGAAGAAAAGGATCTGTCTCCACTTTTTTTATAATCTGAAATTTGGTGTAGATATTAAGCATGCAAAATCCCTGTATGTATGTGGTATAAAATGCTTTAAAACTAAAATCATAATACCATGGAAACTTCAACGTTTCAAACATAATGTAATTATATTAGGTATCAATCTTTGTAACTCCACATTGGAAATAGATTCCCCAGTGGTTGCATATGTTGTATTGTAAAATTAGCTACCAAAGTTGTGTAATTTTGTGTGTAAATGTATGCAGTATTTTGATTTTATTTGTATAGAGGGAAAGTTTCATATTCATATGCAGCTGTTACATTTGTGTAATGTGCTGCAGTGTAACATAGCCCATATACAGTTCTTGAGTACCTTTCTACCATACATACTGTGTACATGAAATCTGTAAGGTTAGGCTCAAGGAATACGTACGAGTTCTTCAGAGAATGAAAGAAATTCCAAAATTTTCATTGCATCAAGTAAAATTCTTATTACAGAAATCATCTGCAGTAATCATCTGTTCAGAGGTGGACAACTGAATGCCCAGCAGAATGGTCAGTCAAAATCATTATCCATATTGTTATATAACATATGAAGGGATTATATTTGTTTTGTATGCCTTCATGTTATTCTAAATTCTGGGTAAGTAAGACATTTAAATGGATTCTTTAAGTCCTGGTGTTGATCATGATATAAAATATAGACTATTATCTTTATAGATTTTGGGGTTTTCGGAATATTCCGGGCAGGCATCAAGTTTAAAACAGAAGAATAAAAGTGTAGTCATTACTTTGCAAGACTTAAATTGGTATAAATGAATTTTGCACAGGTGTAATTTTTGTTCTTGTTTTTTTAACTGCAATCAGGCTACTTAGCATGGTCTAATTGCTAGATTCCAAAGTAAGATAGTATGGTTTTATTTGTTACCATTGTGCATTGTTTTAAATAAAAGTTATAATTTTTTTACTTTGATTGTAAAAAGGCTAAGTCGACCTTACCAATGTTAAATATTTGTTTGTATGCCACTTGTGCAGAACACCTTTTACCCAAAATATGTTTAGCAAGTTTATATTTAGATGGTCACATGAATTAAATTTCCAGCAGCATTTATTTACATCATTGTATGTATTTTGATTAATATGGTTTCTTGATATACTAAGTCAACTAACACTACATCATTCAATACATTGATTCCCAGCTTAAAAGGAGACCATTTCTGCACCTTTTAAAATGGGTAGCCTTTCATAATGAAGACAAAATGTATGATGGCATGTATTATATTTGGTGTCAGAAAAACTTGCCATATAAATGAGGTGGCCTCTGTATTTTGTATGGTATCTGTGTGCATGAGGTCTTTATCAAATGATATGGGGGGGGGGTGAGTGCATTTCTTGGTAAAACAGATAGTCCTTCAATGAAAGTATCAATTCACTAATATGTGCAAAACACTACTGACATAAAGATATTTGAATATATGCAAATTATCAATGACAAAAATGGACAAATTCACTTACGGTGCTGAAGTGTCACTTCCTAAGAATATCAGTGGATTTGCTGCAATACTTTACAAAGCACGTCAGTTTAAACCATTCGCGTGCAACATAAACTATTTAAATATAGCTATGAAAGGTAGTTCTAAACAAATTTCAATAATTCCCATCAAAATACAAAGTAATTAGGAAAGGGATCAGAAATAGAAGAATATTGTACTCACCGTTGTTGAACATGTTGCGCGGTTTGGTAGCGTGGTTGTTTCCTACGCCATTAGCTTCGGTGTACACACTATATAGCATGTAATTATGCAAATATAGGTTACTTTCATTCTTTCTGGGATCTGCCGATCACGGCCGAGCGCGGTTCAAGATGGAGACGCTAGATCCGCTAGGCAACGTACGAAGATATTCGAGCGCTCGTATTTCATAATGAGAAACTATACGTACTTCATATTAATTAAAAATTGCATTGTGCATAGTATTTAATAAATTAATATACATAAATGTCAAAATAAGATCATAAAAATACACCCTAAGCTGCACTATTGGGCCTTTAACTTTTACATGATGAATTAAAATGTAAAGTGGCATTTGGTTAACCAGGTTATTATTGTGTCAAAATAGTATTCAACTGAAGCTTTACATTAGAATTGTTATTGAAATTTGAAATTGAAGACTTTTGGCCAGGAAATTATTTGAATTGATCTTTCTTATTGATAAAATTGTTAACTATTCAACCTTGAGTTGTTCTATGCTTTTAGTGTGTCAACATTACTGACTGGGGGCTCAGAGACATCCAGTTTTAATGCACACCTTCTGCAGTATTATTTATAATAAAATAGCGGGGTTGTGACACCGACCAATCACTACAGCTCAGAGGAGTTTCCATGCTCATTTTAGACCATATTTTATGTGAATGACATCACCGTTGCAAAAATGACGTCACTCACTAACCAATCGGGAAACAAAGTTTTAGTAATTTATGATATTGGCTTGACATTATACACCGCGTGCTAGTCGAAACTAGCGGCAGTACAATCCATGATTTACTGTCGCAAATTTTGACGATAGTGTTGACATGATTTTGTCTCTGTCTGTCTATCTGTCTGTCTCGAAGATGACGCAAAAGAGTTTTTTGTTGCAATGTTTGAGAACATTTTCGATAATGTCCTAAGGTTTTCTTGACAGTCATGTTTTTGAAGATTTAAGGGTGCTAATTGTGATTTTACTGTCACAAAAATCCTTTTATTCTGCTGACATGTTGCAGATAAAATTCGATTTGTTACAGCTAAATCACTGTTAACACTCTACAACCCTCAGATAGAAAATTGTTATGACCTACTTAATATACTATAAAGAAATTAAGATATTGTTCATGTGCGAAGGTATTTCCATGAGAATAACAACTTTTTGTAGCATTTAAGAGCACAGTTACATGCAACACTCATGTCATATATAATTACAACCATAAGTTTTCCGTGTTTCCATAGTTTTACGTACCGGTCAGAATCCGCTTTCCGGTAAGTAAAAACAATCAATTTACTTGGACCATATCCACATTTCAGCATCAACAATCTAATAATTGTTTCAAATAAATCCATGAAAATGAGGAACATAAATCTTATCATATCAGTCAAGAGACTTATTTTCGCCAGAAATAAAATTTACATTACTTTTTTGTTGTTGCTGTTTTTGGGTTTGACGCCATTTTTGAGCGAACGATAGGCCATACATGGCGGTCAGTATAACTGGTGGAGAAAAAAACCTGGAAAACCCAGTAAGAATCAACGGCCCACGGGAAGCTACTGGCAAGGTTTCTCATACACCCACATTGGCCAAGCCCGAGACTCGAACCCAAGCTGACAGAGGTGAGATGGTAGTGATCGGTAAAGGCGAACGCTTTAGACCTCTCGCCCCCCCCCCCCCAATTAATTTGTGGAATGCATTTATTATTTGTGCTGAAGAGACACTATTGATAAACACCGAATAAATCATCACTTCAAAAATGAAGAAATCTCATCAAGTTGATTAATAACAAAGTTTATGTCAATAAAATAATTACAATATTTTAATAACTAATATGTCTGAGTGACATATAAAATGTTTGGTCACTGTTAGGTCATAAAGGGTCTGAAGTTTGAAGCGGTGGATTGAAGGATCAAGTTAGTGTACATGATAGTTTTATCGAAACTGGATACCAAGCCAAAATGGTTCCCTTTATACTAGGCAATACTGATAGCCCTTAGAAGGATTTTTTAAGCAAAAGTTCCCCGTTTTTCTTCTGCTTCTTTACATTTCTCCTCAGTCCTTTTTCCTCTCAGGTAATTTCGGGGAAATGGTAGCTGTGTAGTGTAAAAATGTAGTTAGCTGCTTCTACTAGCTGCTGGACTGGGCAGTTCTTGTAGGCCTCTTGATAGAATTGTGTAAGGATTCTGACACCATAGTGCCACTCGTTATTCATTTATGTTTGCTTTTATTTATGTTAGGTGTTTCATGCGCGCGTTGCACGCTTATTTGTGTTCAATTGAGGCAAGGGAGGTAGTGATCAGGAAGGCAGGTTCAACTTACCAAGTTACTAAAATGTTGCCACAGTAAACAATTTAAACAATTTTTGTATCAACTAATGCAGTATATTTTGATAAAGTATTTAAAAAGTACACTGTAAAAATGTCAAAATTGTTAGAAAGTTAATATAGCACTTAATTGTCAGGCAAACTTACCTAGCTCACAGTTTTGTCCCATGAATCTGCTTGGGCAATTGCAACTGTAATTTCCAAAGCTATTATTGCAAGAAGCGCCTTGATGACATGGATTAGACAAGCATTCGTCGAGATCTAAAAATAGGACTGTACTGTGAATGCTACTGTGGTGTTATGCTTTATTAATGCTACATCATACTCTTCCTGAAATCAGCTTACAAACAAATGGCAGATGACAAGAACAACGAATTAATATTTAGCGGATTGTTAAGATAGATTTTAGTCCTCTACCATGAAAAAATTTGCAAATGCTTCATTGATATAAAAGTTGGGGATTGTTGTTGAGTTTAATTACACTGGTCAACAGTGAAATCATTACTGACTTGAAAAGGCCCTAATCTGTAGTATTTTGGTGTGCCGAACACGAATATAACCGTGAAAAATTTGTATTGGCTCTCGTTTTGAAGATATTCATATACCTCATTTTCTATGTTTCACTGTGTAAATTTCTCCAGTAGGACTGCAGCAACATCCGGAATAATGATGTAACATTGCATAATACCATCATGCTCACATCATCCACAGTTGATTGCATCATTTTCTGATGCAATGCAATACTAATGCCATGCGGCTGCTGAAGTAAGTTGACGTCAGCAGTGTACTATACATGTGTAGGCCTATTATACTAATGCCAGGCGGCTGCTGAAGCTGACGTAAGCAGTGTACTATATAAAGCCCAATCAGATAGGTTCAGCATTTAAAATATTTTAGACGTTGTGCGAGACAGTTCAAGCTACTGTTACATAAAACTTATTATTTTATCCATTTACGTACAGTAAAGAACAGTAATGCCTCGAAAGTGTGTTAATACCGCGGACAATTTTTGCTATATTTGTGGGGAAGTGACATTTGCCAACCAGAAGAAAAGTATCAATTCTCAAGTGAAGAAGGCATATCATCTTTACTTCGGATGCAAGGTTGGTGACCAAGACAAGCCTTGGGCTCCGCATATATGCTGTGCTACATGTACAACACAGCTTTCACAGTGGTTGAATTGCAAAAGGTCATCAATGCCGTTTGCAGTCCCAATGGTGTGGAGAGAGCCAAGCAACCACCTAAATGACTGTTACTTCTGCTTGGTTCCTCCTCTTTCCGGCGGAATAACGAAGCGAAAGAAGTCGAGAATAGTCTACCCAAACATTCCGTTTTGCATTGAGACCAGTTCCACATGGTGAGGGACTTCCTATTCCAGAACCTCCAGCAGAATATTCTCTTGATTCATCTGACGAAGACAAAGGTGAGTCGACCTGTTCTTCTGCTGGTCCATCAGCATGCAGTGATCCAGATTTTCACTGTGGTGCATCATCAACCCCACACAGAATAACACAGGAAGAACTAAATGACCTGATTCGTGATTTGGACTTATCAAAGAACAAGGCAGAATTGCTAGGATCAAGACTCCAACAATGGAATCTTCTAGAAGAAGATGTCACAATTACTGCATATCGAAAGCGCCACCAGCAATTGGAGCCTTTCTTCAGAAAGGAAAGTAATCTGATATTCTGTTCCGATATTGAGGGCCTCATGAATGCTTTAAAAATCACTCATGACCCACAAGAATGGAGACTATGTGTGGACTCTTCGAAACTGAGTCTCAAGGCTGTGCTTTTGCACAATGGAAACATTCTTCCATCTATTCCAGTAGCGTATGTTGTCCACATGAAAGAGACATACGATAACTTAAGGCAGCTACTGAATTCCATTGAGTATAACAAGTACAGCTGGCACCTCTGTGGTGATTTGAAGGTAGTTGCCCTTTTAATGGGACTGCAGCAAGGATATACAAAATACATGTGTTTCTTATGCGAGTGGGATAGCCGAGCAAGGGAAATGCACTACATGAGGAAGGAATGGACTCACAGGCAGAATGTAGCCATTGGAGAGAAGAATATCCAACACCCAGCTCTGGTTGAGGCTCAGAAAATCTTGCTACCACCCCTTCACATCAAACTAGGTTTGATGAAGAACTTCGTGAAAGCCATTGACCGGACTTTGCCAGCATTCCGATACCTGCATGAAAAATTCCCTCGACTCAGCAAAGCAAAGATTAAAGAGGGAGTTTTTGTGGGTCCTCAGATTCGAGAGCTTTTCAAAGATGACCGGTTCAACAACTTGCTGGAAGGTGACGCGAAACAAGCATGGAATGCTTTTCGCCTAGTTTCTACAAACTTCCTCGGAAATGTTAGGGCAGAAAACTATAAGGAACTAGTAGAAGACATGTTGATGAAGTATAAGAAACTTGGCTGCAATATGTCTCTAAAGATTCACTTCCTTCATTCCCATTTGGATTTCTTTCCTAGCAACTGTGGTATTGTTAGTGATGAACACGGCGAACGTTTTCATCAAGATATCGCAACAATGGAACAAAGATACCAGGGAAAATGGTCCACTACAATGCTGGCTGACTACTGCTGGACACTCCTCAGAGATGCTCCCGAACAGCTGTACAAGAGACAGGCGAAGAAATCTAAGATGTAGTCAATGACTTGATTTTTTATAGGTAGGCTATTACAGTTGACCTTTTACTATTGGAATGCATTTCGTTATGTAAACATTAATTTCTTGCAGATTACAAAAAAACTAGAGCCAATTTTGCAATCTGACTGTCATATTCGTGTTCAGCACATAAAAATTGATAAGAATTGACTAATTTTATTTCAGTAACATGACTTTTGTAAAAATTTGTTGTCCAGTGTTATAGTGGCGTGCGCACAATTGTGCATGTGCCACTTCTGGGATAATGTCGTTATAATGCACTAGTACAACAAAACATAATTTGAAAGGAATTTCTGAAGTCACAAAATGTGTCCTTGTATGCGTATATTCGAACAATAATCCTTACGTTTTATTAATATCCAGTATGTTTTTCATTTTGAGCTCAAAACGTTAAAATTTCCTTGCGAAAAACTGATTCCACGCTGTAGTAAATTAAACGGATCTCGGAAAAAATAAATAATTGGAAAGTTCGAGTCATAAACAAAAACTTTGCATGGGACGGAATGAAAAGCAATGACATAAAAAGGCTTCAGGTTATGTTTTAAAACAAATAGCTGAGCAGTTCACGTGAATGTCAGGAGCAGCAGGGAGGGCGAACAGACCACTTAAGGGAGTGGTCACCCTTGTGTTTGGACCCAAAAAAATAGTGACCTTTCATAGAGGTCAATCCCACGTCTACGATTATTGTTTGTCCCAAACAGAATTGTAGACGAGCCCCCCCCCCCCCCCCCCGCTGCTATGTTATTCAGAATAATCCTGGGAATCTTGGGAATCTTCATCTGAATCCTGGGAATTTGTTCTATGTTTCAAGTAATATTCAAGTTCTGATGGTGGTTTTTCTATTTTTGGATTTATGTTCTTTCTTTTTCTGTAATATATCATTAAACTTCTGTATCGATCTCCACCGCAATTTTTGCAAATCTGATATAATCCTCTAACTCCGTTGTTACAACCAACACAACTTCGTGGACCAACATGAGGGTTTTTCTTTATAAGATAATTATGTTTTTTACAATATTCTCCACGACATTTTTTATCACATTTGTTAGTGGTTCCTTGACGCAACCACGCACAGTTGTTCATTATATTAATGATATCAATTTAATTTTATCATCACCCCTCTCTGATGCTATATTAATTAAAAAATTGTTATATTAAAAATAATGGTACATCCAGAATCTCATACTGCAAGAATAGCACGAGAACGATTAGAAGCAATTAAAAAATTTCTTCCCGTGCGAGATTCATTTAGAAAAAATCTACAAGCGCAACAAGAAGCACAAGTTGAGTACGAAGAAGACACTAAAAAACTGTTTAAGCCCGTCACTGCAGCTACTGAACAAGTTACAACAGTCATCAAAGAGGATCTTCTTCCGGTATCAAAACAAACAGCGGAACAAACCGAAAAAATAGCAAGAAGAACTAAACAAACAAAGAAGATTTTACGAGATCTTCCACCTGGCATAGCCATGGAAATAGCTGTGGCTCAACCTCCACCTGTTGGTGAGGAAATACTTGAAAGTATTGGAAAACTTCGTGCTGAAGTCGCCGACGTGCAAAAAGAGCATGCACATGAACCCGAACTAGTAGAAAAAAACGTAGATTTGATTGCAAGATTCAAAGAAGGAGTTGTTGAAGAAATTAGAAATACTAAAAGAGAACAATTACCCGAAAAAATATTAAATAGTATGTTTAATAAATCTGATATTTTTAAACCCCGTCATGAAAAAATAAATGATGATAATCTTATTAAATATATATATCGCGTATATTACAACAAAAAACAAGCTAGAGGTCAAGAATATAAAAATCTTAATGAAGAAGTAAAAAAACTTAGAGAGAGACTGAAACAACTAGAACGAGAACAACTCTCCCAGTTTCAGCTTCCTCAACCTCTGCAACAAATGGAACAACAACAATCTTCTTCATCGCTATCAAAATTTAAAAAGCTATTTAGAACGACACCATCTAAGAAATCAGACGAAGGAGCTACTGGCAGTGGTCTGGGAAATAATTTTATTTGTCCTGATAATATCATTAATGATGTGTCACGGTTAGAGGTTCTCATAGGAGGAAAACGTGCCGGAAATAATTCACCAGAAATAATTAATGAAGCATCTGATATTTGTCGGCGATTATTTCAAGGTGGTATCATGGATATCGGCGTTTACCGAGAACTTATCGATGAACTTGCTGATGACTAGTTGTTAAATAAATGGTAAATAAAAATAAGATGATCATACATGATAATCATCGTAAACCCATGCAGGTCAGAGCGGTAAACTCACGATTATCAATCTACAGAGCTACTTACGGAGATGGACTTGGTGATGTTATTCAGGGATTATTTACAAGGATAGCTCCAAAAGCAATACCTGTTGCAAAACAATTATCGATGAAAGCTATTGATATTGTTCGTGATAAAGCGCCTGGAGCAATTGTCAATGTTGCTGGTAAGGCGTTCTCGGCGATCAAAGAAAGACTAGCACGATTATTGCGACGAAAACAACAACCACCGGTGAAACTGGCAAGTACTGAGGTGATGCCCGCAGACGTAAGTAAAATAATAAATCAGGCTGCAAATCAAAAACTAGCGGCGATATCTGAAGAGGCAGAAAAAAATATAACTGCAAATTTAATAGCAGGAAGCGGTCTTCGTCGACGATGATCATCATTTGGAAAAATGGTAATTATAATAAAATGTTAAAGCGCGAATCAGACCCAGCCTTTGATATGGAGGCCCTTGTCCTTAAGCTTGAATCTGTACGTGATTATCAGTTTTATTCTTATGACGCAATACAACCAAATCAGCGTGGGAGAATCGAATTACAGGTTCATGATACAAGTAGATATTTCTTGCCCGCTGAGGCGTTTATTGAAGTAGAAGGTAGACTTGTAACGAATGTTGTAGCTAATACGCCATATGGTATCAACTTGCGTGTTGGTTTTGTCAACAACGGGATTATGGCGTTGTTTGATAGCGCCACATACATGATTGATGGAAAAAATATTGAATCAATTCAGAAGGATGTTGATGCTGCCACAACAATAATTGGTCTAGCGAGATATTCTGACGACTTCACAAGATCGGCCTGTCCAACAATGATGTTTGCTAAGGATATTACCAACAACGCTGATCATGTTCAGTATACTAAAATACGGACACCACAAAATACTGCAGTTAATCCACAACCAGTTGATTTTGAACACGCAGACAGACCAGGTGCTGATTTTGATATTATAGGAAGCGTCAATGCGACTTACAACCTAGGATGCAACACGCCGAGCAGCGTTGTCGGGAGATAGCAGAAATTTTTCATGTGCAATTCCATTATCTCACATCTTTGGATTTTGCAGAAATGTTAGAAAGGTCATCTTTGGAGCTAAACACACAATTGTGCTCGTAAGAAAAGGTGATGATAATGATGCAATCTGGCGAGGTGCTGGTGTTGCTGATGGTAAAGTAAATATATCAAAACTTTCATTGTGGATGCCAGTAATGACTCCATCTATTACTGAGGAACAAAAATTACTCTCTTTTATGGATCAAGGCGGTAAATCATTGCTATCATGGTTAACAGTAACCACAGATGCTATTCAAAGCAATGTTAATGGTTTATTTACATGGCATATAGCATCACAACAGGGTGTTTCTTCACCACGACATATTTTTATTGCGCTGCAAAATAATGATCGGACGAATAATCAAGAACGTTCACATATGATATTTGACAACCTTGGAGTTAATGAAGTTTTCTTACGGATAAATGGACATCAAGAACCAGCTGAAGATATATTGTTAAATTTTGATCAAAATCATGTAGCGCGTGCATATCATCGTTTAATGTCATTCATGGGACGTGATCAAAATATAGATAATGGTTTGCAAATATCACAATTAGATTTTACAGGTCTATATCCGATTTATTATTTTTCATTGGAACATCTTGATTTATCCAAAGAATCTGTCGTTGATATACACTTTCGAGCTCGTGTTACTAACCCACCAGGTGCTGGTGCCTTCTACAGAGCAATCGCGGTCATACTTAGCGATAAAGCCATGTTACTTGAAGGCGGTAGTGGTCGAATGAGAGTCGTTGATGCACCAGTGGAAAATATTTAATCATGTTATTTAGAAAAATATATTTTATATAAAAATGTCGTATGGTCATGTTAATGTTACTCTGACTCCTGGTCAGGTAAAAAAGCTTCAATCAAAAACCGCCAACAAATGCGGAACTAAAATATCACTAAAACGAGATCAGATTGGTGGTGGTCCAAACAAATTATCGTTGACAAATAATCAGATTAAACATTTCAATAAAGCCCTAGAATCAAAAACTGGAGTTCAATTTCATCTTTCCCCGAGCGCCATCAAAGACATGTTTAAAACCGGTGGTATATTTCCACTTCTTGCGGCTATTCCAGCGTTAATAGCTGCTGCTGCTCCAGCCGTAGCAAAAGCAGCCGCGTTAGGTGCTGTTGGAACAGCTGCTGGAATGGCTCTAAAGAAAGCAACTGGAAGTGGATACAAAAAAAGGGACGCGGTCTAAGATTACCCGGATCTCGCTGGGGAAGAGGTCTGAGGCTTCCACGTTAGATACTCCAACATCAAATTTTGATTTACTTGATGCCGCTAAAAAATTAAAAATATAAGCTTTTAGAGGTGTTTTTGTGCGAGATCAATTACCAAAACAACCGAATAAACTTGAAACGGGTATTATTAATCTAGACTCGACTTCAGGACCCGGTACTCATTGGGTATCATACGCGGTTGATCCACGTGGAATCGTTTATTTTGATTCGTACGGGTTAGCTCCACCCGTTGAATTTATCAAGTATGTCGCACCACTTCACGCAACAACCAGAGGTTCCAAAGTTTGGTATTCAACGCTACCCACACAAACAATGACAGATCCGCCAATATGCGGCCGTGAAGTAATTAATGTACTCGACGCTATATCAAAATCATCCAAACCACCACATAAAGTCGTGCATGATTATACAAGTAACCGATTCGTTTCGCGTAAAGCGTTTAAAACAACAGGTCTTATTATAATGGTTGATATTTACGGAAGATCTTCTTCACGTGTTAAGAGAACATCCGGCGACGTTGATCTGTCGAAGTACGCGACTAAAGATGAACTTGCTGATATTATGAACCTGGCTGGAGTTGACCCAGATGAGGTTGTTATTTTTCAAGATCGATATGGTAAACTAAAAACGAGCAATATCAGATGGAATGATATAGTTCGACGAGTACTCGGTGCAGTTGCAGATAATATTCCTGTGTTTACTGACGGCGGCAGAATCAGAGATTCAAGTATGTCGTTTGCAACCATCAGAGATGAAATTACAAGAAGCGTTGCTAATCGCGTGAAAAACACCGGCGACACAATGACGGGTGAACTCAGTATGAACGGAAATAAAATAGTGGTTTTAGGAGATCCAACATCCGGTGAAGATGCTGCAACGAAAAAGTATGTTGACATTAGCTATGGTACCGTAGATAATAAATTATCCACGTTACGGGCTGAGTATGATGTTCACGTAGGCGCTTTTGGAAGATTTTGAAGAAATTTTCAAAAAACCGACGAATCTATAGATAAATTCTTCGGCACTCCGCACGCCGTTGACATGAAACTCGTTGATATCAAAACTGACCTAGACACGATTAAACAAACACAGCAAAACATCGTAGCGGGAATTCCTGAGATCGTTAACAAAACTGGTCTGATTAAAATTCCAGCTGGAATAACTCCCGGACATATCACAAACATCGTGTGCACGGTATCATCGGGATTTGCAACGTGGTCGCAGCAAAATAAAACTATCAAATATACCGCAACAGTCACTGGCGTGTACAGGTTGTCCGTGTTCAGTGCTGCGCGATTTGAGATCTTCACAACGTTTCCATGACGTCATTCCACCGACAGGTTTTCCGGGGTTGTATCTATTGTATTAAATAGCGGAACTGAAGAAATATTTATTCTGGAAGCAGCTGATAAGAAATTAACCGCAACATCTTACTGGTGGTGTTTGGAATTTGTAGCTGAAACACCTTAATTGGTTACTGCATAAAAATATATGGATGGTGCACAATACAGGTACAATCAAGCGCGTGAATGGCAGGCGGCGCTAAAAGATCAAGTCGAACAATATACAGTAAAAGTAAAAAAATATCGACGACGATTAGTTATCGTCGACGTGATTGTTTATTCAGTATCCGCTGCTGTTGCTGGAACGGGTGTTATATTATCAGCGGTGACAATGATGGCACCAGTAGCTGTAACTATTTGTATTTCAGCGGCAACAACGATTGCAGGTATGCTCAATATCATCGCAAAAATAATATGTACTTGCACGAACGAAAAATTATCCGATTACATAATAAAATTACACACAGCGACGGTAGCATACTCGAAATTATCCTCGTTGTTATCAGCAAGTCTCAGTGATGGAATTATATCTGATTTCGAGTTTTCAATGATAACTAAAATATATGACGAAGGTATCGGTATTAAAGATATAAGTATTAATAATGACAGAATTACTGCAGCAGATCGTGACTAACACAACTCCGCCAAAGATAACGATGATCTCGGTAAGTTCATCTGATCCTGAATTTAGTATTAATTTTCCTACTGCAATTCCAGTAAAAGAAATAGCGTTAGCTCAATTACGGGTATATTACAGCTGGCCAAATATCAGATCAAAATCATTTCATGGTACACCAGCAAATAATTCGCTTGTATTTGCTAACAAGAACAAACCAGATGGTTCTCCTGACTGGATAGATGTTGGAATACCCACTGGTAGTTATGAGATTGAAGATATCAATGAGGAATTTCAGCGTAGAATAAAATCAATAACCGGAAAAGAAGCAAAAATATCAATTAACGTTCATGAACCGACGCTATCCTCGACGGTTGAGATACATTCTCCCGATTATGCCGTTGATATCTATCAATCCACGATAAGATCCGTACTAGGTTGGCCTGAAATATCACCACCGATAACACCGATACCACCTGAACCAACTCGGGCTGATTTTATTACAGATGAAAGGAAATTTATAACAACTCCTGAATATAGAGGTAAATATCCATGGAGCCGAAGGGCCGGTAGTATTTCCATTTTTATAAATGTTCCTGATGGTGAAAACATTCCTAAAATAATAGATAATGTACGTAATGTTTATTCAGGTGCTAGAGTATCTCCACTCGTTGATGAAGAATTTATTAAATCATATTCTGATCCTGTTAATTTTGAATTTAAACAATCAATCAACAAACTACGAAATTTCTTTTCTGATAGCTACAGCGATGACGTAAAACAGAAAATCATTGAGACGATAAAACATCTAAATCAGGTCATATCAGATATTAGATACGTTAATAAAACTATCATTGTGAATATGGTTAGCCACGGTGATGAAAATATTGATAATTATAAAGCTAAACCATGGTTTCTCAATCATTACAAAATAACTGAACAACATTTACCAACATTTGTAATACCGGGGATTGATGCTGGAGAACTAGTAAAATTATTAAACGATCTTATCGAGGAAAACTTCCCTAAAATACTTGATGCGTGAAAAAAACTAATACCACCTCCAACTGTTTTAAAATATAATAATGATCCACATGGCGGCGGCAGACACGTTTCTCCAGGAAGCGTTATATAACCAGCACGATCGTGGTCAATCTGGTTTGTGACGTAGTCGATGGCAGCTATCAAATAGATCTCGGAAAATCAAATCAGGCTCAACAAGGATATATTTTATATACATTTACACCACAAGTTTCCCCCGGAAGTTTAATCGTGCAAGAACCAACTAATCCTGTTTATCTGCGGTGTCACAATAATATGTTAACACGAATAAATTTTAAGCTCACAGACCACCTCAATCGCTTAATTGACGTACGTGGAGAAGAACTTGTGATAAATCTGTATGTGAAATCTTAATTAATCAAGTAAATATTATATAATGTACCAGCACGTGAGGGTTTTTATACACGACAAAGTATTTGAAAACGCCATCAGAACAGCGTTTTCACAAAACATGGAACAATTTAACGTTAATTTAGTTATTGATGAATACGGAATTGAGGATTTCTTATTAACACAAGAACAGTTAGATGAGCTCCGTCAAAAACATATTATCGAGATCATTTGTAGCAGAGATCAGATTCTAAATTATGCACATTCCTGCATTAAAGTCGATCAACTTAAAAAAAATAATATTCCAGAATGAATAAAATAAGGAGCGGATTAAGAAATATTTTATTTTATTTTATTTTTATTTTATTTTATTTTATTTTATTTTATTTTATCAGAAATATTTTTTTTTCTGAATTTCAGTGAAAAATCAACAAATTTCGTGTTTTTGATGGGTATTTTACCCATTTTGGGTGGTTTTGTCCATCAGATCGTAGGGGTAAGTTGCTTGATTCTCTAATTGATTTCAATTAAATAAAATACCAAAACCAGTAAAAACCAGTAAATCAGTAAAAAATTACATATTTTTTGAGGTAATTTTACTGATATTTGAGCTAATTTTACTGATATTTGAGCTAATTTTACTGATTTTTTTAAATTTTTGTTGGTTTTGGTATTTTATTTAATTGAAATCAATTAGAGAATCAAGCAACTTACCCCTACGATCTGATGGATAATTCAGAAAATAAAATAAATAATAAATCTGACTACCAACTAACCCATCAAAATTACGAAATTGATCATTTTACATAAATCTGAGTACCAACTAACCCATCAATCTCAGAATAAATATATAATATTTCAGAATGAATATAATCTCAGAATAAATATAATAAATCTGAGTACCAACTAACCCATCAATCTCAGAATAAATATATAATATTTCAGAATAAATATAATCTCAGAATAAATATAATAAATCTGAGTACCAACTAACCCATCAAATTTGCAATTTTGATCATTTTACATAAATCTGAGTACCAACTAACCCATCAATTTCAGAAAAAAGATATAATCTCAGAATAAAAAGAATATTTCAGAATAAATATAATCTCAGAATAAATATTATATCTCAGAATAAATAAAATATTTCAGAATAAATATAATCTCAGAATAAATAAAATATTTCAGAATAAATATAATCTCAGAATAAATATACTCTCAGAATAAATATAATATTTCAGAATATAATCTCAGAATAAATATAATATTTCAGAATATAATCTCAGAATAAATATAATATTTCAGAATATAATCTCAGAATAAATATAATCTCAGAATAAATATAATCTCAAAATAAATATAATAATTCAGAAATAAATAAAATATTTCAGAATAAATATAATCTCAGAATAAATATAATCTCAGAATAAATGTAATCTCAGAACAAATATATTATTTCAGAATAAATATAATCTCAGAATAAATAAATAATAATTCAGAATAAATATAATATTTCAGAATAAATATAATCTCAGAATAAATAAATAATAATTAAGAATAAATAAATAATAATTCAGAAATAAATAAAATATTTCAGAATAAATAAATAATAATTCAGAATAAATAAATAATAATTCAGAAATAAATAAAATATTTCTGAATAAATATAATCCCAGAATAAATAAATAATAATTCAGACAGAGTTGCTTTGGTCGTTACCCGCTGACATAATTTTTCTTAAGTATCTTATGCGGGTACTGATTGTCTTTTTCGTTTGATACTCGCTGGATAATCCCGATCTGACCTTTTCTACTGCGACAGAAAGAGGAACAAATTTATTTACTTGATCATCGCTCACCATAGCCAGTGACTGAAACATAGCTGCCTGAATCCGCTTTATGAACTTATATTGAGATGATAGAACGTACTTATTTTCATTCTTAAGTTCTTCTAACGTTTCAAAATCAGATATTATTTTTTCAGGATTTAGTTCATCAGATATATTAATTCCGTTTTCTTCTAGTTTTTTGATAGCAGAAATAATGTCTTCGATATTTTCATGGTTCATTATATAATATA
The DNA here is from genome assembly GCA_028554795.2 of Sinohyriopsis cumingii. Classification (NCBI taxonomy): domain Eukaryota; kingdom Metazoa; phylum Mollusca; class Bivalvia; order Unionida; family Unionidae; genus Sinohyriopsis; species Sinohyriopsis cumingii. The sequence continues at coordinate 65,969,348 of CM068841.1, forward strand.
TAAATCTTTAAAATAAAAATTTTTTATCCCCACAGAACCCCTATCGAGTCTTTAGCGAGTTCGTCGGGATGTTTCAAGGACAGTACAGCCAAGAACTCGCAGATTGCCATCGCATTCTGCCAAGTTCACCAGGCACACAGAACATTTAATGAATGAAGAGCCCCTATCGAGTCTTTAGCGAGCTCAGATTATGCATGGACGGCACAAACATATATTATGAAATGGAACCTCTATTCGAGTCTTCTAGCAGGTTTAAGTATGCAATGAATGACGACACAAACATATATTATGAATGAACCTCTATTCGAGTCTTCTAGCAGGTTCATTAAGTATGTAATGAGATGTAATGTAATGAGATGTAATGAGATGTAATGAATGAAATGAGGCCATTTTCTCCGCTCAACAGAACATCCACCCACCAAATAATCACCCGTGGGAAATACAAAAACATGTATCTACCACGTTTGACATGATAGGATGGTGTTCTGACAGCGGAGAGGGGCTGGCGGTGCCCCAATTAATTATAAAAATCGCTAATATGCGTAACCACCCGACCAATTGTCAGTCATGGGATTCGATCCTGGACCGCGAGCGTCACAGTCCAATACGATACTGACTGAGCTATCAAATCTTGTTAGAAACATATGTTTCGGAAGTTAATATATAGCTAAGGAACTAATTTCAAATATATTTACACTGAAATAGCGGTTTCTGAATAATAATAATTTCTACATTTAAATAACTACTCCTGCATTAAAATAACGGTTTCTGAATTATAACAGCGGTTTCTGAATATATCTGTATTATGCAGACTGCAAATACCTGAGAAATCAATAACGGATTGTGAAATACACCTGTACACCATAACAACGGTTTCTAAGCTGATTGTATACAGCTACCTGCGGATCAATAACAGCGGTTGTAAAATTGCCCTGATTTCTCGTAATGTTGTATGATGGGAAATATTTAAAAACCATAAATATGCTTCTACGAGTAATTAATTACGACGTAATTAGTTAAACTGACCAATTACGATCATAAAAAATAAAAAATCTGCGAAGAAAACTATATATTACAAAGTAATCTCCCCCTTATATAATCAAAAATTCAGTAGTATACGATTATACAGCACTGGGTCTCCTCAAATAATAATATAATTCAATGTGGTGATGATAATTATTGATACTGAAAGATGATTTTCTGATTATATTTCTTTGAGAAAGTAGATTTGGTTATATTTTCTGCGACGTATTTTACCACACGCGAGTTAATATCAAAATATTTCGCAGCCGCGTTCTTAGACTGAAATATAATTTCTTTGCCAGTTTCTGCGTTTGTAGCCTTGATCACCCTTCTAGAAACTGTCTTACATCTTCCAGTATTACCACGTGCAGAGTTCATGCTTTGCGTGACAACACGAAGGTTGGATAAGGAGTTGTTATGAGGATCCCCGTCAATATGATCAATAACAAAACCATCTTCGATCAATCCGTTGAAACACTCGTATGTGAAACGATGACAGAGATAATTTTTCCTTCCAGCAGTAAACATTAGATAACCAGTATTAATGACAAAACCAACCGGTCTTTTAAGCATACAATTTCTGATGACACCATTACGATCTGATTCGTAATTTGTTACGACAGGATGTGGGACAAATATATTTTGCTCCATTATAATAATATTATTTGTTTAAATCATTGTTTGTCTGAAATCTTGATATATAATCCTCCACGGATTTTATAGCGTTTTCACCATTATTATTTTTTTGTCATAATATCTTTTAAGCTCTCTGAACCGTTTCCCCCCCCCCCACTTTCCACATAATTTTGTTTTGCCTCGCACTCCAACACCACACCGCAGACATGGTATTGGTCCTAGACTTCCTCGCCGTATGCCCTGTAAGTGCATCCAACAAAATTCACCTCTACAGGATTTGTTGCATCGATTTACTGAACCGATCATCAACCATCTGCATTGAGACATTGTATATATAATATTTTTTATTTAAATATTTGTTTTAATTATATGAACGAGTTTGAGAAATTATCCCAAGCTAGGCCTGTTAAATATAAATTCAACCTCGACAGATTATCTTCTGACTTGCCAGTACGAGATCTGGTTGATCCGAAAAATAAAAGTCTGATCTCGAAAATTCACGACGCCAAGAAGGAATTTTGCATAGATGGTGCATCTCACACATGGTCAACGTTCAAGATTATTCGCAATACTGTCAAGGATGTCACAATGAATGACAAGCGAGCGGCAACTATCATTAACTACATCACTGAATACGAGGGCAATCAAAAATATTTCCTCAAAGTAAAATTTATTGTATTAACAGAAACAGGTAGTTGGATTATCCGTGACAAATATGATCCTGTCCTTGGTAATAATAAAACTGTCATATTAAGTAAAAATTCCAGACCGGGTCTACTGACGGGTATTGACAAACCGTATTATGAGCGAGCGTATCCTGTAACAGCGGTTATTTATGGAATCTATGAGATAAATAAAAAACCCAACGTTGATAAACTGGCACCAATGAAATTTTCAAGGTTAAATTGTGTATCCGAACGAGTAATAGAACACTTTACAAACGCGATGCGTGGAAATGGATTAACTGATTTAAGACGTAAAAAAATAAACTCGTGGGCTGATTCAGTTAAGGATACCGGTGCTACAATAAAAGATGTTGCTGAACTAGGAAAAATATTAAAATTTCCAATAACTGTAGCGACAATAACGGGAGAGGTACTGTACGAATCGAAATATATATCGAAAGAGCTTCAATAAATATTATTGATCACAACGCGCATGCATGGACCAGCGCAGTAACAATATTTCCACGTGATCGAACTGTTAGATTTTACCCCCCAGACAGTATGTTTGATTTTATCAACGAAATAAGTAAAAACGATCCTGTATCGGTATGGTTATTTAAAAGTAATGAGGAAGGTGAATTTGATCAGTTTGTTAGACCAAATGGTGAAATATATCGAACAGAATCTCTCTATGACGAGATGAAAAATCTCGCGGATAAGTTTTTAGAGTGCAAGCACTCCACGGAAAATACTGACAAATTACTAACTAATTGTTTTACCGTTCCATCTGTTGCGGCTCATTTCGCCAGAGAACGAAATTCATGGAAACCAACACGATTTGATTTACTCGAGGACGTACGCGCAAGTTGCGTCGAATACGGACACGGTGGATTGTGGAATACCAAATATAATTACAACGATGTTATTTCGGTTGATATGGTTGCATGTTATCCGGGAAGTTTTCTAGGATACGGAGATTGTTCTGTATACTTTAAAAGATTCGGTCACCCCACAAACGAGATGACGCGAGTGGCAATTAATGGACCATTACCTGATTTTGATCTGACTGGATTTGCTTGTATTGAATCATTCGAGTTTAACGAAAATCTTCACAAGATTTGTTATGTTTGGTTTGGCAGACATTTTTGTGAAAAACGTTGGGCACCTATAGTTTTGTTACGATATATGCTAGATTGTGCGATACTGACATCGTTGGTGGTCAGTGAGGCAATTATATCATATCATGCACAGACCGAAGTTTGGTTGCCCATGCCAGATTATATCAATCTCGATGAAGTTATTAGCGAGTTTAAGGAAAAATGTCCTGATGTTTCCGAAGATGATATTATCAAAGAAGCTCCTAAAATTCTCGAGATTAAACTTAAAACCGCAAAAGATCTCGGTAGAAAAATTATAGGTAAATTTACTCAGGGTGGTGCATATGATCATAAAAGACATTACACACGATTAATTTTAGATGATGCCGAGTACGATTTTATATATCGCTGATACAACAGCGAGAAATATATTTGTAAATCGAGAAAATGTTTATTTATCCGACGGAACAAAATTGGGTACGATCGTTAGTTACATAAATGACGTCTCCCCACAGTATACTCATCTAAGATCTTCCATGTTGGCTTATGTTTCTATAAATTTATTATCGATGATTAATAGATTTCCCAAGACCGCAGTCAGAGTCGCAACAGATTCGTTTTATATTTCGAGTAAATATTTAAAATCTGTTACGAAATTTATAAGTAATGATGAACGATGGGGTTCGTGGAGAATAAAAAAAGAAATATTACACAATTACACAGAATCAGCAGATGTTCCAATGAGAGATTTTTATCGTAAGGGTAATACAATATCAGAAATGTCGAAAGCGCCGCCGGTGAGTGATCCAATAACCAGATATAAGACAGTATATCTCAATGGACCTGGTGGATGCGGCAAAACGACTCGAGCGATTAATGTTTTTAGAAATTCAGATATGATCGTGCTGACACCCACACATAGACTTGCACGCGAGATGAAACAACGGCAAGTACAATCGTGCACGTATCATAGTTTCTTTCGGTGGCGCGGGGATACATGGACTCCTGAACGAATGGGAGAAAAATATATACCTAAAATAATTATTTGGGATGAGATATGTACGGTGTCATTAGATACATTAAAAACGTTTCTTGATTAGTTGTTGACGAAAAATACCGCTATAATAATGTGTGGCGATCATGGTCAACCGCCGCCTTTTGTTGGACCATCTCCACATGATTAGTTAAAAAATTTCGTTGATTATTACGAAGAAATAGATGATGATCATAGAGCTCTCGATGCAAATTTGAAGGAATTTAAAAAATTAATCAGGTTACAATCAAATAAAATTCAGTGTGAAATAATACGCGGAGTAATCTCAGGGACCTCAGTGGGTGATTTTTTAAATTTATGGAGACCCAACGATTTGATAGTAGCAAGCAGAAAAATAATCAGAGACGATTTACAACAGCAGTTATTTCAACTACATAAAGAAAAATATTCAGAATTACCCGTACCGTTGTGCTATAGACCATCAGATACACGAAAACAGAATATTAATGTTGATATTCCAGGGCAGACTGAAAAACAGAATCTCGTATTAAATGATATCGTCGCCGTTGATATCACTGTGGTCGAAGATGCATTACGCGCTGACAAATCTCCATGGGTGTTGGGATACGCTATGACGATCCACTCGTCTCAGGGATTAACTATTTCTGACACACGAGTCTGGATTGTAGACGATCGTATCGAGTGGTCAAATTTAGTTTATTTAGCGGTATCGAGGGTCAGAAAAATATCTCAATTACGTAGAATTATAATTCCTGAAATCGATCATCGATGATGATATAATAAGAAAAAAATTAATCGGATATAAACAATCTGATAAAAAAGATAAACGCGACTTTGATCTTGATGTTGAATTTATTATTGAGTTAAAACAGCAGCAGAATAATCATTGCACAAGTTGCAATTCTATAATGTTATGGCGGTATTCGAGTAATGATTCAAGACAATTTGCCGTAGATAGAAAAGATAATAGTCGCGGTCATACACGACAAAATGTGATGCTGACCTGTCTTGAGTGTAATCGACGTAGAGGTGCCGGAGCTAGTTAAGTGATCTGGGAGGTAATTGTGTGTCCTCGGGAATTACTTGTAAGTGTTCACGTGTAAATCCACGTTGAGGAGCAGCCGAATCTAATCTGTAGATTGCAGGTCTACCTGAGGATCTTGTCACGGTGGATATTTTGTGTGTGGTAACACTCCAAATAGGATCAGTCGCTCTTTTTTTTACCACCTTCAAGTTCACCAGGCTCATATAAATATCTGACTGTGACATCACCCAATATTTTCTGTTTTTCAACATCTTTTCGTTGTGTTGGTATATTTTTTTTTGTGACCGCGCTAATGGGTTTCATGTTGGTTGTTCGTGTGATCTCGCTATTTAATGCAGCTATCACGCTTGGTAATCTTGCAACCCACTCGCGAGATCTTTTATCCTGAATAAATTCCTTCGCGTATTGATATCCAAATAACCGCTCAGCGAGTGTTCGATTAAATCGCTCAACATTTGCCTGATCACGATGAATTGCAATATGCCCTCGTCGTATTTTGGTATTATGTTGTTTCATCAGCGATGATACTGGACCAAGAAATTCCTTATCAGGATCAACCTGTAGCAGCTGTGGCCATCGCAGACCACCTCGTGGTCCACCACCTCGTTGATAAATTCGCTCAAACGCATCGGCTACTTCAGATGATGTTTTCGTCGATAACGGTTCTGCTTCTTTATATCTACTTGCAACATCAACTACGGTTAACGCGTATTTGTATGTTTTCCCACGCACAGTATCATGCGGTAAAAACAGAATATCAGCTTGATCAACTTCATTAGGAACACTAACATCGAAATACGCGTACTGAATTTGTTTCGGTGGTGGTAGATAAATTTGCCATATTGCTTGTTTAGATAACCAAGGTAAAAACGAAAATTTCCTCCTACCACACACAGAACATTTTCCACCATACGCTATTTTTTTATTTTTTGTTGTAACCGTAGCTAAATCAACAGTTGGAGTTTTAAATCTACAGCGTAAACAATATAAACTCATGATATAATATATATGGATATAATTGATTTCTCAGCGACAAGAAAACGAGAACCTGTTAAGCATCATCCTGCGCTACCGAACTCCATCAGAATGATTATCATAGGACCATCTGGATCGGGTAAGACGCAGTTATTACTTAATTTAATAATGAGATGGTTGAAATGGGATAAATTTTATTTAGTAGCACCATCCACTGATGATCAACGATGTTATGATGTACTTAAAGATTTCAGTGAAAACTCGCGATTACTGGACGAGGGTAATGATGTTATAGAGTTTATAACCGATATTGATGAAGCGCCGTCCGTAGATGTTTTAGACGGATTTATCAATAATTTAGTTGTATACGACGATGTGATGCTAGATAAACAATCAAATCCAGCCAGAATATTTTCCCGAGGTAGACATAAAAATACAGATGTGATCTATGTTACTCAACGATATACACAAATACCAAAAGTGATCAGGGACAACTGCAACATTTTAGTTGTGTTTAATGGTGTAGACACACACACGCTGCGAAATATTCATCAAACTTGGTGTGGTGGTGACATGGATATAATTAAGTTCAGAAATTTCTTCTCACGAGCGCAAGCTACTCCGCATGGATTTATAACAATAAATTTACATGATCCAAGAACAAGATATCGTGTGGGTCTTGATAAAATTTTTTAATTAATATAGCAGCAGAGAGGGGTGATGATAAAATTAAATTGATATCATTAATATAATAAACAACTGTGCGTGGTTGCGTCAAGGAACCACTAACAAATGTGATAAAAAATGTCGTGGAGAATATTGTAAAAAACATAATTATCTTATAAAGAAAAACCCTCATGTTGGTCCACGAAGTTGTGTTGGTTGTAACAACGGCGTTAGAGGATTATATCAGATTTGCAAAAATTGCGGTGGAGATCGATACAGAAGTTTAATGATATATTACAGAAAAAGAAAGAACATAAATCCAAAAATAGAAAAACCACCATCAGAACTTGAATATTACTTGAAACATAGAACAAATTCCCAGGATTCAGATGAAGATTCCCAAGATTCCCAGGATTATTCTGAATAACATAGCAGCGGGGGGGGGGGGGGGGGGCTCGTCTACAATTCTGTTTGGGACAAACAATAATCGTAGACGTGGGATTGACCTCTATGAAAGGTCACTATTTTTTTGGGTCCAAACACAAGGGTGACCACTCCCTTAAGTGGTCTGTTCGCCCTCCCTGCTGCTTCAGGTAAGTTATTTCACGTGAACATTTCAGCGTCGTTAAGTCAGTGGCAGGTCATGTAGTGCAGTGGAGATATCAGAGGCCGTCTCTGAAGGGCATACTTGCACAACAGCACATTTCGAAGGCTTTTATGTCTACCTTGCTCGCAGATACACAAGCTAAAGATGGTACAGCGAAGGGCTGAACAAATATATCACAATGCTGTACTACCTGCAATGGGAATCACTGGAATCCAGAAGGAACGAGGCACAGTTGGCTATGCTATATCAAATCGTCAACAACCTTGTGGACTTTCCTGCTGACTAATATCTGACGTTTGCTTTAAGCAGAGCTAAAGTACACCACAACAAGAAATATCGACACATACCTACCTCTTCAAACAGCTATAGGTTCCGTTTCTTTCCTCCGTACCAATGGCACTTGGATCTTCTTACCATACCCACTCGAAGAAGCTGCTAGCCAGGTATCCTTCGAGTGGGGACTATCTCAACCAACCTTTTAAACCGTAAGCCGGCTACATGTAGGACCTAATGATTCCCAAAGCTATGCCAGTTGAAGTACACTTACTTTCCCGCGGCCACAATAGCCGGACATGTCATGGGATGAAGGGACGAAAATGAAACCTGATAAAACTGTCCTGACTTCTTCCTTTACTAATTAGTATACCTTTATATCCCATTGCTCTGTTACTTCTTCTTTCTCCCGTGCAGCACGTCGTGTAATAGTCAAAGGTGACTGCAAACGACGTACCAGATAGATAGATAGATAGATATATAGATAGATAGATAGATATGTAATACAGGTTTTTTCACCTTTAAACCATCTTGATCTTGTCATAGGGTAAAATGGGGGGGGGATGCATGAATATGATTAGGCAGTGCCGACTATTATCTACAGTCCCAGTACGATTCTTCATGGGCCATATATATATATATATATATATATATATATATATATATATATATATATATTAAAAGTTATGAACTTATGGCCACCCAGAAAGCTTGAAATCATAATCTTACAATCATATACTTAAAACTGTCACCAACCATTCTCACAGTCCTTGCCGGTAAATCCCTGTTGACAGATACAGGTGTAATTGTCCGCACTGATGCTCATACACGTCCCTCCGTTCTTACATCTCGGGACACCTGGTCCAAAGATGTCACATACATCTGAAAATGAAATAGTTTAAAGATTAATGAATATAATTCTTTTATCTCCTCTTTAGCTGTTGCTTCACGGAAATATTTTATGAAAACTACAAAGATTTTCATATCATAAATCAATGTGCATCCCTTGCTCTCTGGCAACAACATCACGTTACAATTATTATTATTATTGCTATTTTTTTCTTCATGATGATGACGATGATGGTAATGGCATCGATAGTGATAATGGTGTTGATTTGCTGATACGGTTATAAATCGTTTGAATACACATTCAGTCAGACATAGCCTTTCTATTTTTTGACATGTATAAATCTACCTGTTTGCATGTACATGGTTTGGACATGTATACATCTACCTGTTTGCATGTACATGGTTTGGACATGAATACATTTTGTAAAGGTTTCCCCCACTGAACATACACTAGTGCTAATATAGGCCGCGATAGGGTAAAACAGGAATTAACATTACGTCGTAAGTTTTCATTAGTGGCCAGTCTGGGGTCAAACGGAATTTCAGATTGCACCTTCATTATGAAATATGTGTCTAGGTGTGTATAGGGTTAGGCGGAAAATGTATTGTGAATAGCTATCCACTATCCAACGCATAGCTTAACGGTTTACTATCCATCACTTAGTAATCCACTGTCCTCATCTAATATCCATTACCTTTAAGCACAAGAGTATCCGACATGCCTCATGTAGTGACCAATGCATCAAAATATACTGTCCAACACGCCTTGTATAGTGAACAATATCCTACACATAATAACCACCACAACGTGTGTAGTGACCAATAATCCATATTTATTACAAAACACACTGTGAGCAGTGACCAGTATCCTACATTTGCTTTTAAGCACTCGCCCTTTTACAGAGAAAATGGAGGAAGGGAAATCCATTGGACAGAATGCTGTCTAGTGGTTGATACCGCAGATCATCATGGCTGTGTCGGTATATTTGGTTATATTGTACCGATGTTATAAGTAGTTATAATTAAGGGTACCAACTGAAAACAACACTCAAATGGATGTGACTACAATTAATGCCAAAATTACGAAACTGTCCCGGAATTTAGCGCGCAGTGCAAACAAGGAAAAAGGAAAAAATGCGAAGCTGTCATGGGCTTGAGCTGTAACTGAGAAGAATCCGTAAACAAATATGAAAAAGGTTGGCCTAAACTAAAGTGACATTCAAACTTTCACGGACCAAAGCGAAAACTATAATAAATGAGGATGAAATAGGAGATAAGTATATCTTATGGTACGTGTTATTCTTGAATAAACAGTAACACAGAAATAGTGACAAAAACAAGCTTTTCAAAATTTAACAAATAACTCTTTTTCCTAGAAAAATTCTGTAAAAATGAAAAACAGAGAAGAACTTACCGTTTCAAGAATCAAATCTAAAAATAATCTAAGAATAATCCACGAATTATTTTACAAAAGTCCTAGTAACAAATGTTATAATAATTTCAAGTTCGAATCCTGATGGAAAATCCAAGATGGATGACGATGACGTATGCTGTAGTCAGTACTGTGCTTATCTACAGTTCCTTGTAGAAATACAAAAAATTGCACTCCCATTTTGAAAATCCAAAATAAATTTGTAAGCAATGTCTTTCCAAACTTTCTGTGCAAGCACTCCTCAAAATATTTCCAGAGAAAAAAGAATTAATCCTTTTGAAATCCAACTGATCTGAAGAAAATTATAACTCAAAATCTGGTTACAACAAAAAAAAAATTGACATCAGTATAAAAATCTCCAAACCGAGATCGCTTTCTCTAAAACAAAGGTTATATTGTATTATAAGACGCAGTTTCGAAATTCCCCCAAGTTGAGAAATCAGAAGGGGGTCACGTGATCGTGTTTATATCACGTACACAAAATATGGCCTTGATTAGACCAATACTTTTCTCTAAGAAATAAAACAATGAAAAAGTTGTTTACATCTTAAACTCAAAGCCCCATCATTACCTTGACAACAACCAATCATTTTAAAATAAAAATAGAACTTTGTTTATTAATTTTGAATCAAGGTCAGCATCCAGGCCAACACCTGGTGTTTATAAAATGAATGATTCAGGTCAACCAATTTTCTGGAAAAATATCTCCAGTGAATAAATTTACATTATAATAGCATATAATAGAATAAAAAATTTAAAACTGTCAAACAACTGTATTAAAATAAATATGAATTAAATCAGATATACGCAACACTTAGACGAAGGCTACTACTAAAATTACGACGCTGGCATGAATTTTAGCTGAGACAAAAACAAATCCAGAAAGAATATAAATAATTATGAACTAGATAAAAAAATACTAAAATTACGAAACTGTTATGAACTTTAGAGGAGTATAAAACAAAATGCGTAAAATATGTAAAAATATTGACCTAAACAAAAGGTAGAGCTAAACTTAGGAAACTGTCAGGAAGTTTAGCGGAGGCTGAAACAAGTGCGCAAAAATGTAGAAAAAATTAAGGCGTGGACTAAACTAGACTAGACTAAAATTAATGCTAAAATATATTTTAAAAACACTGTAACAGACTTTAGCAGGACTGAAACAAATCCAAGTACTATGAAAAAATTTAGTCCAACACTAAGAGCGGTACTAAAATTCCGAAACTGTCCCAGACTTTCTCAGAAACTGAAAACAAATCGGATTAAAAACAATGTAAAACATGGTTTAGATTAAAATGGTAGTAAAATTTCAAAAAATATCGCGGACTTTAGCAAGGACAGAAATAACCCGGACCAAAATTGAAAAATATTACTGAGACTAAAATTCCAAAACCAAGTCGGAATTTAGCGGAGAATAAATATTATCCAGAATTTAGCGAAGACTGAAAAATATCTAAAGTTAAAAATTGCAAAATAAAAATGACAAATATGTGATCACTGTAAATATTAATTTACAATTTAATAAGAATTTTTTAAATCTGTGCAAGATATGGATAGAGGAAATAAAATAAAAATTTCGCGGCGTTTTGAGTGACCACCCCACACATTTACTAAACAACAAAAACGCAGGCAACATATACACACACACTATCCTTTGTTTTCATTTGACCTCATCAAACGTCTGCACTTTTAAGTCCCCCATTTTGGTTGCATAGTCACGTAAACTGGCACCTACCAACAACGTTCTCCATAGAAAATTTTGAATGCACATCTCAGTTTGTGCCTATGGATATCCTAATACATCACATTATGTTAGGCATATCAACCGCACTAGACCGACTTCGTGACTTTTCCCCTTTTTGTTGAAATAAAACATTAAAATCTTCAAACATCTTTCCTATTCTTTCATAAACAAATAGATCCATCAATAAAAAGAAGCATAAACAAATGGAGACGCAAACAAGTAGAAATATGGAACGACTTTCAATTTTAATGGACTGAAATCATTCATTTGGTGACCGTTCTAGTTGAAAAGCCAATCGTTGATATAAAATTTTATGTTTCTAAAAATATTTAAAGAATACTCACTTTTAACATTCGACACAGAGTTGTGTTCCGTGACGCACACATTTCATTTTAATACACTAAGTTGAAATAACATCTGTGATCAGTTTTTGCTTTCATCCAATATCATTTTCCGTCCATCATATATCCATAGCAAGTACAATATTTGACCTTGCTAATTAAAATTGGTTTGTCAACTGTCTTTGGCACAAGCACATGCCTTCGCAAAATGTATTTGTACATACAATTTCTGGCATAATACACATGTTATGAAATTTTAATTCCGTAACTAATATTGTATCCAGAAGTTCATTGTCCGGAAATACTCTTTCAAGATGCCAATATTGGGGATACCTCACAAAATAAAATATTTATATAAAAAATCACAGTATTGTCTGTTTGTCAGAAATAATTTCCCTTTGCTAGTAATAATCATGACAGCGGTTCTTCATCAATATTCCGTCTTCCAGCATAAGCCAGGGAACTACCAGCTATGTTTTGCATTTCGTGCTATGGGGGCATTTATTTTCAAGTATAATCATCGAGAAGTAAATATTTGTATCAACGATTAGATCAGATTTTATCTTGAATATACGCAATGATGGCAAAGGTTTGTTAGGACAACACCCATAGTTACTAATAAACGCACAGGGGATGAGTATACACGCCATACCATCAATACACCGTTCTGAGTGACCAACACCCATAGTTGCTAATCAACCAAAAGGGTAGCAATGTAGACGTACACAATACGTACTAACACACTTTGTACTATCACGCAAATGGTAGGATCTAAATAGAAGTTAAACCCTTTAAACAAAACTCCATCTTCCTACTTCCTCTCTTCCCATATAACTTTCCTACGATCCTCTTATAACCAAACCTTACACTTCTACCTCCCTTATAATGCCACAACACTAGCAAGCGAACTGGAAGGAGGGAAAAGGGTATGCGCTGTCGATGAGGAGAGCTGGAAATTACTTTGTCACATTGTCAAACTAGGTCAGAAATTGGCGTTAAGCTAGGATTTTCTTGTACTGGAAGAAAGTTAAATAAGATGTAAGAGTTTTGTTACAATAGGGGTAACTTTGTACCGTTGCTAAACCTAAACTGAAACAAATGAAGTATAAACTTTCTTAAAGCGCTTATAGAAGTTTTTCGCTGTCACTTTTTTACATACCGTTCATCGATACTCTTAAGCGTTTTTCTGTAGTCTAATATCTTAAACATACAAGATTATGATCAATAGGTTGTAAAAATGTGTAAATTATTAGTTCCTGAAGTGGTGAACTAAAGGTCCAAGCATTTTAATTAGCGAAGCATGCAAAAGCGCGCGTTAACTTGTACTTTACTAAAATTCGCTCTTGCCTTCTCACTCAAGATCGCATTGACGATAAGAAACAACTAATTATACTACTGGTATACATTATGATTCAAAGATTGGATGAGTTTCAATTACATTAAACATATTTTGTTTCAAATTTGAAATATATTTTATTTGTTTCAAATTTGAAATATATTTTATATGCATATTTGTTGTATTTTGTGAAAAAATATCACGGCACAAGACTACACGTCACTTTACCTTGTTTGAAATAACAGTGAACCGCTTAATACCCAACTAGGGTACTTTGCGAGGCCTATTATTCCCTAGTAGTACATTTTGGTAGTAGTAATACAATTAATATTTAAAAAAATGTTGGCATTTGCTTTTTGTTTGTGAAAACCAATTGTGACTCTGGTACCATGAAAAGAAAATGCAGTGATGCGCAAGACTCTTTTTACAATACTTAAACTTAGAAAGTTAAAACATAAACTTTTCTAGGACGATCTTGTTGAAGATTTTTCTCTTGTTCGACCAAACCTCCCCCTGCTTCTACTGATTTCCTACGCAATTCTCATATTAGTCTGCTTTCATGATTTAAACTTTGGATAGACGGTTTGGCCCCAAACCTGTTCTCTCAATGCCCTATCAAGAAGTTACTCTCTGTCTCTCTCGTAAAATATATGCAAATTTGCCAACACCACTAATATAATCTTAGGTATAGGTAATGAGTGTTGGATAGCAAACATAGGGTATTGGTCAGTAGACACAGCGTGTTGGATAGTATAGTGTGAGGTCATGGTCTCTACACGCGGCGTGTAAAATAGTACATGTGGATGTTGGATAGTAGATAACTAGGTCTTGGTTACTACACACGAGGTATTGAGGTATACTGCGATGTATTGGATAGTAAATGGTTAGTTAAGGTGGCGGTCGACAGTTTCGTATTTTGCATAGGGTTAGAATTTTAAGGAAAAAGAATTTCCCATGATTTCTTCACTGGTTATACTGGCTATATAATAAAGCCTTTGTATATCTTAGGTGCTGTTAAAAGAACTATTAATTCCCTTTATTCTGATATATGATTGATGGGTGCAAGTTAGGTTCTAGAGTATACAGCTTGGGCTCACCTAAGATGTGCTCGTTTCAAAAAACTGCTAGCTCCGCATGGTCATTTTCACTTCCTGGACTTCAGAGGTAAATTGTAGAAAAAAGAGCCGATAACTTTTTTTGCTTTTCAGATATTTTGTACTTGGTTCATTGCACTTTCAGTAAATGCTATTGTCTAATTCAGCAAAATTCGTTTTCCCTATTTTAATAATTGCTAAAGTTAGTGTACTTTTGATTAATTCTGGTTAATTTGTCAAGCACAGGGGAGCATCCATTTTGTTGTACCGTGTGCTTAGATCATGTACAATTTCTACAAGTACAGTATCCAAAGAAATGTCAGCCACAGTACATAAAAGTAACATAATGGTATGCCAACATTATCTCCATTGTGCATGTTACAAATGCAAACAACTTCACCTTACCTACGTCACTCTCTCAAAAGTTCAAAACAACTGGTGAGCGCCCCCTAATGGTCATTACAGACAACATGTTGGATAGTATATGCAGTTATTGGTCACTTCATACGGCATGTTGACTATATTTGTAGGGTAGTGGTCACAACACACGGTGTGTTGGATGATTGTTAGGGATTGGTCACTACATACGACGTCTTGAATAGTATATGCGAGTATTGGATAGTGGATGAGTACGTCATGATCACTACACTCGACGTGTTGGATAGTATAATGTGAGGTTTTGGTCATTACATACGGCGTATTGAATAGCATAGTGTGGAATATTGATCAGCACATGTTGGTAGTATAGTGCATAGTAATGGATAGTAGAAGACTAAGTATTTCTTTGGATAGTATATCACTAATTCTGTTTACATTTTCACTCTAACAGTATATTGTTAAATATATTTAATTTGTATTGTGTTTTGGCTTTTGCCCATGATTATATGCTATATATACTTAATTTGTATTGTGTGATTAATCTTTGTCCACAGTTGAAGGTAGGAGTTTGTGCCTACTTGACTAATGTCTTTGTTTCTATAAACAACATAATAACATATTTAATTTTCGTCTATGATTGTAAATTATTGTACGACAAAAATAATTTCCCCCTAATCAAACGTACGATTACTCATTTATGACACTCTAATTTCACGCTTGTACGGTTTTCCTTGCTTCCCATTCGTATGATTTATCAGCACGCCCTTGTAAGCTAAAAATTGGTATTTAATTATACGTAATACGCAACATGACCTTTGCGCCTAACACATATAATTATTCTTATCTCGAATTACTAAATATTTATACGTAAGAATATCCCGAGAATTTCTTATCTTAAGAAATTTGTGGGACTATTTTACGGAATGAATCCATACTACCGTGAAGTCCAGCCAATATCGTTCAGTGTGAATAACGCCTGTACATAATAGCTGGCTAAGTAATCTTCTTGAGAAATATCCTCGTGACACCGTCTCGCTATAATCAAATAAGTAATCACTAAAATCTATAAAGGAAAAGTAAATACATATAGTACGTATCCTAAGTTTGTTACGTATATACATGTATAGATATATATACACGAAAATAAAAAAATGGTATATCTAATTTCATTGCATTAGGTATTACATATTTTCTAAAAGTCGTTTAACCCTTTCTAAAATGATGCCGTACCGAATTTCTCGAAAAGTAGTATTTCTCTTGCAAATATTGTTTACCCTTCAGCATACACTTAATGCGTCTCTTCACAGTCGAGACAACTTACTGGTACAATGAGTTTTGTGTGCACTGGGCACCAATGCAGCGTTCCATCAACAGTACATATCAGATGACTTGGACAAACATGAATCTCTTGTGTACAAAGGTACTTCCTGAATTCCTCTGTCTGAAAAAGATTATAATAGGTTGAAACTGTATTAGAGTAACCTATTTTTGACAAAAATGCTCACGATTTCCTCAGTCTATAAAATGATAAGAATATATGTATATGTTTGTATTGTTTTCTGACAGAGTAAGGCACGCTGTTTACAGTACACGTTTGGTAATATATCACTTTCATTGTGTACAGAATTAGAGAAAACTCATATTTCCAAAATTTTATTTAACAGAAAATAACCTTTAGTAAAATTTAGTGTGTAATGTAAAAGCTGCCATTTATCTGTTGATATTAATCGTCGATCCTTAATAAACATTTTATAGTTCACATTCCATACCTTTTTTCTTACCAGTTTAGATATTATACAAATATTTTAGTCTAACGTTTATATGAAAGAAGAACTGTACGCTCCAGAACAATTTTCATCCGTATGTCGGAACCCATAACTAAATATCAGTTAAGTAAGGCAATATCGGAATATGTGGACCAACTCAATTGACCTCTTTATTGGCCAAATTGCTAAGAATAATACACTGACATTGCAGGAAAGTATGCAAAGTTTTTAAAACGATAAAGATCCAGACTATCCGTCAAATGTGTGGGACTAGTAACAACAAAGTTTGGAGTATTTTTTTCAACAACTACCAAACCAACTCAGACTTAATACCCATGAATAGAAAAGGTGCAGCTTCTAGTGCAGTTTTTTATTCATGGAAAACATTTTAAATAGGACACGTGTCTTCCTTATTGACAACACAATCTTTGAGGTCACAGTACGAGAAATCGCCTCTTATGGAACTAGCAGCGTGGCACATATCAGAAAACGAAATCTCTTCACCCTAACATTTGGTCTCCGTATTAAACACGCCTTATTACACAAAGCACCCCATCATTGATTATACAGGTTTGCTAATCTGACAACAACATATAATAGACACGACGTTTACTCAGTATAACATCATTTTTTTGTATGCTTTTCATTCTTTCTTCTTTAATTATTTAACTCTTACTTGCAGATTCCCTATGTGATTCAAAGATATAAAAGTCCAGGTTTTCCTATAGTGTTTGTGTTTAGTCTTTGTTATGTGGCTGTAAGTAATATCTTCTCCTGACGAAGAGCTAGATTAGCTTGAAATATTGTGAAACAGTTTTTAACTTGTACCGAACAGGTAGAACTTAATATTTTAGCACCCGGATATCATTTATTCACCCAATATTTTATATATTTTTCTTATAATTTACCCGACACTCGATATGACGTATTTCACAAACTGCTTCCTGTGCTCTGTCGTAACAAAAACCAGGTGTAGTGCTACGTTCCATCCGGCTTCCACGACTTAAGAAAAAGGCTGCTTCTTTCTTATCCATTCCAATCGCATTCGACAGCTGATTGCGAATGTAATGAGCTTGAACCACTAGAGGAAAATAAATAAATAATCACAAATGAAAGTTCAAGCTTCAATAATATGAGTTTTCTTAAACGTTTATCAACCAGCAATACCACTAACTCTGTTTAATATAGACTCGGGTCACAATTATTACTTCCGGTACAGTACCTACTGGTGGAATCACACTCTATTTTTAGAGCATTTGTTCCTCTTTCATTTTGGTAGCGATACAAGGGTTAGATTTAGGCATTCTTGGTATTGATTTAAAGGTAATGGTTTATTCTTTATAATTTGAGAATTATGGTGCGGTTGTCTATGCGTATTTCGGCGAGAGTCCACAGTGAGTAATGAGTCATTGGTGCTGAACCAGAAGTGAAATCTATGATTCCTTTCACGTTCCTTTGTTTACCGTACAGCCTGTCAAAGAAATGGCGGATAACCTATGACAAGAATTCCACTGTGAATTCATCTTTGAAGGTATTTTTAACTAACATAGAATTTCTTATTTGGACACAGTGAAAAGTTCAGTACTGAGAAACAAATGTAAAAACTATATAGAAAAAATAGTTGTGACCCGACTACAAGTACCTCTTGTATGAATCTTTAACTATAGAGGATAAACTTTCCAATAGGTCACTGACATTATATTGCCTTTAGGTGCAGTCCGAACCCCACAAAGACATACTAGCATGACGAGCTGTTATCCTCGGGTGGAATAAAGGAGACATTGGTGACGTCATGTCATGTTAAGTTAACCAAAGAACATAGCTTGAAGTCGGATCCACTGCTAAGAGTATTCTCTAGCGAAGGAAAGATGTCTTTTGACTTTATGCATCTGACTTATGTATTATAAAAGAAGTGGGGGGGGGGGTGTACTTAGATTTGACTTTACTCGGCAAAGTGGCCATAAAATATATAAACATAGACGTATTGTGGTATAGATCCAAAATATAGTGGACTGGTTAGATTTCTTAAAACAATATTTTTTTTCTCGAGTAAAATTATTATCTCTTCAAATCTGTCATTTAGTCAGAAACTTTTTATTCACTAAGAATTACTGTCATTATAAATATATAACGAAAACTGTTACCTTGAGGATGTTTGTATATAGATCTATTATATTCAGCTATAATTTGATATCGGCATCTATTCATTCTCATTCCCTTTCATCCATACACGGCATTGCCCCGGAGTATTTACGTGGATATAGACAGAAAGACAAGACCTTCAACTTATAATTTCTTGTTCAAATACCAGCCTAACTCTGTCGAATGGAAGTACCATAAACGTACAGTCTTAGTAACAATGGCACTGTTGTAAAGACAAAGAGACACATACACTTTTGTATAGAATATAAATAACTCAGTGTTACTAGATTATTTTAATTTTTAAGAAACTTGTTACTTTTCACGGTCAACATTTTCTTGAGTAACACGCCTTACAGACATATACCTCGAGTTTCTTACCTTTTTGGCACAATAGCCAACTGATAATTAGGACCGTAGACAATGTTTGCATTCCCATTCCAGGCGATTGAAAAAGTCCTGCTGAGCGCGGATGTAATAACGAAGACATATGTGGTAAGAGTGATTTGACAAATATTTGGATAAAAATAAATGTATGTCTAGTTCCAGAATCTGCACAAGGAATAGGTCCTTGTAATGATTATCTTTACTCAAACCCGACAAAATTAATGCCAATATGGAACTTCCCTGTTTCATATAGGTGTGTTATCTACTGAGTATCATCCCAGGGAATGACGGTTTCGATCAACATTATCTTAGCACTGGCTGGGTCAATAAAAACAAGCGGCCACTTAAGGACACTTGCATACAAAATGTTGGATGATTCTAAAGCTAAAAACAAAACGACGTTTTTACACAGCTAACGGTTTAAGCATTCCACAGTGACTTCAACATTTATCGGTTAGTGTGCATTTTATTTAGCTCCTCCTCACTGAATATTTATTTATTTATTCCTTCATACGGGTAGTTATATACCAGAGTATGGAAAAAGTACACTGTCACTAATTCTCCATAAAAAAACATTAATGACTAGTTAATGAAATCTGCATTATTATGTTATTATTATCATAATTATGTAAGATGTATGTACAATATTATTATTATTATTATTATTATCATAATTATGTAAGATGTATGTACAATATTATGTAAAATAGTATTATTATCATAATTATGTAAGATGTATGTAGAATATTATGTAAAACAGTATTATTATCATAATTATGTAAGATGTATGTACAATATTATGTAAAACAGTATTATTATCATATTTATGTAAGAAAAAGGAAGTAAAATATGGGGCAGACTCGCTAGCACAAAAATTTGAAAATGTTGACCAACGTGAATTCTGGAAGCAATTTAAACAATTTACTACAACAACTTCCAATAAACTACCAATTTGCATTGATGGGAACCATGGTCAGAATAATATATACCACATGTGGAAAAATCATTTTGAAGACTTGCTCAATAGCGTTAAAAATGAATCGAATAAGAAACATGTGCTTTCAGCTCGTATTGAGGTAATCACATTATCTGAGATCCAAAGTGCAATAGCAAGACAAAAAAGTGGTAAATGTCCAGGATTAGATTTTTTTTTCTAAATATGTGGAACATTTTAAAATTTCAGATACTAGACTACATTTGCTATTGATGATTTTATTTGATTTTATGTTTGTGCATAACTTTATACCAGATGATTTCACAAAAGTTACAATTATACCGCTAGTAAAAAGCAACACTGGTAACCTGCCGGACAAAAGTAACTACATACCTATACCTCTTACGACTATTATTTCAAAAATATTTAAATGCATCATACTGCAAAGATGTGAAGTCACATTCTCCGATAATCATTTTCGTTTAAAAAAGCAGCATTCAACAGATTTATGCATATATGCCTGTAAGGAACTGTCAGCTATTATGTAGAACATGACAGCCCAGTGTTCACATGCATTTTAGATAGGGTCAATCACTGGACACTCTTTAGAAAGTTGATTGATATTGAAATACCTGTCTACATAGTTAATACTTTAGTTAACTGGTATGGCAAATAGTTGTATTATGTGCGATGGGGAAGTGTAATATCCAGCGCTTTCTATGTAACCAATTGGGTGAGGCAGGGGATATTCTTTCTCCTTTGTGTGTGTATGTATATAATATATATATGCATGTGTATGTATATGTATATGTATATAAGCATGTTTGTGTATGTATATGTATATATGTATGTGTATGCATATGTATATATGTATGTATATGAATGTGTATGTATATATGTATGTATAAGTATTTATAAGTATGAATATATATGTATGTATATGTATGTGTATGTATATATATGTATATGTATGTATATGTATATATGTATGTATGTGTATGTGTATATGTATGTATGTGTATGTATATGTATATATGTATGTATATGTATGTTTATGTGTATGTTTATGTGTATGTATATATGTATGCAAGAGTATGTGTATGCATGTATCTGCACGTAAATGTATATATGTGTATGTATGTATGTATGTATATATGTATGTATATATATATATGTGTGTGTGTATATATATATATATATATATATATATATATATATATATATGCATGTGTATGTATATGTATATTTGTATGTGTATGTATATATGTATGTGTATGTGTATATGTATGTATGTCTATGTGCATGTATATTTGCATGTATGTGTATTTATATGTATACATGTATGTAGGTATATGTATATATGTATGTATGTGTATGTATATATGCATGTATGTGTATTTGTATGTATATATGTATGTATATGTATGTATGTACATATATGCATGTATGTGTATGTGTATGTATATATGTATGTATGTGTATGTATATATGTATATGTGCACGTGTATGTATATCTCACTCTCTCTCACTCTCTGTCTCCTTTAAAGACTCTTTGAAATTTTTGTCGCCTTCTTTCATTTTCCTCTATGAAGAAGTTATTAATTAAATTCTGTATTGGGGTCATAATTAGAAAAGAATATATATATATATATATATATATATATATATATATATATATATATATATATATATATATATATATATATATATATATAACGTCAAATATGACGTATTAACACCGTGCACAGCTAAGTATAACGACCGGGGGGGGGGGCATCCGCGTGTATTTCAAAATCATTTCACTACACCAGTCTGCGGTTTGTTCAAATAAAATCGGTATTGTTCGTAATGCAATAAATAAAAGCTTAATTTGTATTCATTTAAAATGAATTATACGGTGCTGTCAAATAATGTAGTACGATCTTTAGTGATTACTGCCTGCAGTGATGAGATCTCAATAACTTTATCGACTAGAAACGTCTATGATCTTTAGGATAAGATAAGAATTCTTTATTTCAGGCTACATAGTCCATACATCTAAATTAAAATATAGATATAAAGAAAAAACATTGTAAGCATAAAAGAACATATATATCTCATAGATACAAGTATTTATATACACAATTAACTGCGCCTTACCTTGTTAAGAATCAAATTAAGTGGCACATTTAAAGAGTAATTTGTTCCATTTACTAATAATATGAGAATTTAAATAAATGTCATAGTTCCAAAGAGATTTCAATATACAGTTCTTACTATTAGATATTCTTGTCATCATTGAGAACACATGCTTTCTTATTATTTAATCAAAAACTCATGAACACGAGATTTGTCCTTTTTTCACTGAACTCCATTCTTTCTTTAAGGGATGTGATTCAACCAGTTTACCTTTATCAAAGGGAACAGAAGAACCTTTGAAGTGTGTTTAAATATACATCCAGAACATTTGTACACACTCATACCTTGGAATAACGTCACCACAGGCAAAGAAATTTGATCCATGTGCCAAGAAATAATGTGCAAAACGTATGATTGCAAGTGCGTCGCGACCGATGCTATATTGAGATGCCAGCTGAGATACTAGTTCTTGAGACTAACGTAGATCTGAATAGTCCAAAATCGTTGCTTCTTCCTTCTGCATATTGTCTCGACAACCACATTAAATACTCAGTCATTCATACAGAAAGGGCACAGAATCAAATCCGCCATATCCCTTTCCCATTAGAAACGGGCGTGAATGGAAAGGAAAACAATGCAGCATACATTACTGAGACGTAACCAAGGCACATAAACTCCGACAGAGGTTATGATATGCGTCTATACCAAGAAGCAGTGTCAAACTCGACGTAGTTGCAAGTTAATTTTTTTTTTAAAAATCGAGCCAACCGTGGTAAAGTTATAGTACAGAAACCAAAGTCAGGAGTGCATGCAACCAGCGGGATTGAGACATAGCTCCTTTAAATGATGTCTCGGAACTTTGAAAGTAAAGCGCGTTCAAGGTTTCATTAATTTAAAGCTACGTGCGAGGATTGGTTGAAATTCAGCAGACCTTAGCAGATTATAGCTGCATTCCGGAGGATGTATAAGCAAGGGACATGACGCCTGTAGATGATGTCATAGAACACTGAAATTTAAAATTCATTTTCTCATTGATGCAGACTTACAAGTCAGATTTGTCTGGAATTCAACAAGTTTTGCCAAAGTTATGCTGCAGAAACCAAAGTTGGGAGGACGAACAACAGCCATAACTCATGAAAATAATGTCATGAATATCTTGAATTCAAACTCATTCAAATACACACCGGTACGAAGCTGCGGGTCAATTTTGGATTTGGTTGAAACACAATAACCCCTAATAAAGTTATATTATATTAACCTAAGTTATGAGGAGTAGTAATAAGGGACATAATTTTAGTAAATGATATTGTATCACACTGGAAACGAAAAACATTCAAGGTCCTGCTGCAGTAAATGAGAATGCCAAATTTGATTGAAATCTATTTGACCTTGTTAAATTTATGCTGTGGAAACCAACGTCAGGAAGATAGGCAAACATGATGCATAACTCCTTTGAATGATGTGGTGAAAAGTTGAAAATCGAAATTGTGTATGATCTTCAATATGAAGATGCATGCTAGATTTGATCGAACTTCAACAAACCGTAGTAAAATTAAGTTGCGAGAACGAAGTTAGGACTCGCGATCAGGGGAAATAACTCCTCTTAATAATGGGATTGAAAACTGAAAATTGAGATAGTTATATGTCTCTTCGATATAAAACTACATATTATTTTTAACAACCAAATGATTCCTAATAAAGTTATATTGCAGAAACCAAAGTCTTGTTGGACGGATTGATAACTTGTACGGACGGTCAGACTGAAGAACGGATGGACGTGCTTGCTCCGTCGACTTCGTCATATTGCAAGTATTGTCAAGCAAGGGGAAGGATACGGCTTTAGCACGTTTCTGTTTTTCATGTTTAAAGCCACAGTGATAAATATTTTTGTTTTGAAGTACAATGTCGTCAAATCTTGCACCCTTTATTGCAAATTTTTTTATATCTAGGTCAGTGTGTGCCTTTTCAGCTAAAGTCTAAGATTCAGCCAATGTGGGCATGTGAGAAAGCTTGTCAGTAGCTTCTCGTGGGTCGGTGGTTCTTTCCAGGGTTTTCCGGGTTCTTCCTCCACCATTAATACTGGCCGCCATGTATAGCCTATCGTGCTGAAAAATGGCGTTAAACCCCACAACAACAACAACAACAAAGCTAAAGTTCACGAAAGGGCAGGATAGCTAGCCCTGTAGTCGTCGTCGACAAATAACTTTGTTAAATGGAACTGACAGTTCATTATTCTCACGAGCACATACAAAGGAAAGAATTCTCGTGTAGAACAAATAAACTAATGAGAAAGAGGTAGAAACCTTTTTAGGCTAACTCAATCACAAGACGTTTTATGATGGCTCAGGAGTCATATTATTCCAAGTCTGCTACGGCATCATGTGCTAGATTATTATTTTATCAAAGCATAATTTACACGTTGCATACCTCGTATTCAGACAGGGTTTTAAGGGATCTCAAAACATTTACACCAGTAAATTGATTCTCCCCCAAATGGTAAAACGTGTAAGGATAGGAGGCAAGGTTCAGCATTGCTTTTCGATCAATACAGTCTCCGTACCCTATTTCTATTATTATTTTCCCATCATTCTTCAGGATATCTGCCAAATGCAACGTGTCATTTTCTATGCCATGCCCGTTGGTGAGATGCACTATAATCTTCCTCGTATTATTTCTTGCCCCATTTCCGGCTGTGAACCCATTTAGGTACACATATTCAAGAGCTTTCGTATGGTTTGAAGGATGTATTGCCTTGGAAAGGATTGAAATGTTTTGGTGAATTTGAGTTTCTGTTAAGCCATTCTGAAAATTGAACTTCATTTCTGTTTCAGCTGCATATGTTATAAGACTGACTCTGACGTCGTTGTTTCCAATCACAATTGAAGTAATTAATTGCAAAGCGTCGAGGGCACCCTGGACCTCACCCAAAGACACCGTGCTACCGGCATCGAGAAGGTATAAGATATCAGACATCCTTGGATGACATTCTGGAAATAAAATCGAACATAACAAGGTAAGATAAACTATAGTTGAGGCCTTTCATCATTCTGGATAGTTTTGTCTCTCTCTGTCAACATGTAAATATGTATTGTTCTACGTTTGTCACTGTGTGTGTGTGTGTGTGTGTGTGTGCGCGCGCTCGATCGTCGCCGATGAATATATTGTTTGAGGTCTAAACTTATGGAGAAAAAAAATTCCATGCTCCGTTTACCGACTTTTGTGTCTATGTTTATTTCCGCCTTTATGATGTGATTCTTTCGAATGTCACTAAAATCAGAGACAGAGAGAGAGAGAGAGATTCAAACATGGTAGACATAAATAATTGGTTGCAAGTTGGAGCTGAACTACCTCTAATGCACCACTTTCCAATCAACTTGAGCATTTGCTCACCCCATCCCCAAGGACGAGCCAAGGTTAAAATGCAGGGCTCAAAGTACCTCAGGAACCAAATTGCTAAGGGAGGTGAAATTTGCACACAGCTCGTTGCTTAATGCTAATTTCAAACGGACACGTATATACCAAGCAAAGAGGAGAGGGCTTATTAGTAGATCCTTCGTTATCTTATCTTATCTTATCTTATATATATATATATATATATATATATATATATATATATATATATGTGTGTGTGTGTGTGTGTGTGTGTGTGTGTGTGTGTGTAAGTGTGCAATAAACTGACAACGAACAGTGCTAAACTAGTATCTAAATAGCCTGAATGCTTTCGACACTTTAATGAGTCTTTTTCAAAGACAGATACAAAACAGACAAGACAAACAAATAAACGGAAAATCGGTTATGTTTGCAAAATTGTACATGTTTTTTTCTAGAGGAATTTAACCTTTTAACTTTCCTAGTCCAACTCCTGCAGCTTGTCCTGAAACTCAATAACTTTGAATTTAATGAAGAAATCAATGGAACCGAATGAAAATATTTTTATGGGAAAACTGGAGGATAAACGTTTAGCATTGGTTGAACTTACATCATACCAGTGGGTACGATTTATCGATGATATATAACTGAAGTGGCAACATGGAAGAGAAAGCCTTGGATGATTTCATATCAAAGGGAAACAACTTCCATCCCTCAATAACATTCACTGCAGAAGTTTCCAACTCAAACCACGTCTTCCTGGACACAACAGCCAGACTGGTAGAAAACAAACTCCATACAGACATCTACTCCAAGCCAACCGACAAACATCAGTATAACCTCCCAAGGAGTTGTCATCCAAAACACTGCATTAGGAACATCCCATATAGCCAGGCACTGAGGATACGCAGAATTCGCTCCAACGATGAAACATTCCTAAAAAGGTCTGAAGAGCTATCTAAACATTTAATTTTCCGAGGCTACGACAAAGACCTGATTACGGAGGCGACCCAACGGGTTAAACAAACAAACCGCGATGACCTACTAAAATATGGAAAGAAGCAAAAGGCTGATAGGATACCATTTATCCGGACCTACCATCCAGACAACCGCAAAGTAGGCCAAATCATCGGGAAACACTGGCCCATCGTGGAATCGCCGGACGCACTAAAGTTAATTCTCCCGAACAAACCCTCTGTCGCCTACCGGAGACCAAAAATCCTCAAGGACACCCTAGTCAGGGCGATGCTAACGCCAGTCACTAATCACCCTTGTCAATCTCGCCCCTGTGGCGATAAAAGGTGCAAAACCAGTCAACATATGATAGAGACCATGACATTTTCTAGCTCCGTGACTAGAGGAAAAGCTACACAAAAGGATCAACCTTCATAGATCTGACTGGATGACAAAGAAGCCTGTACAGACGCCCGGTCGCAGAAAACTTCTTATCCCATGGCCACACTCTCAGAGATATAACACTTATTGTAGTTGCTCACAAGCCCAACTGGAGTCCCCAAACTAGGAAAGAAAAGGAATCTTACTGGATACGCCGCCTTAGAACATTGTAATCAAGCGGTTTAAACCAAGAAGACTATACAAAGACAATCATGTACAAATAAAATTACCTTTTGCAGCCGACACATTTTCTTTTAAATAATTCTCTAAATTTGGTTAATAGCCTGTGACTACTATAACAATGAAATATTCGGGATATAATTTGTGCTTACATAAATTTACATAAAATAACAGATGTCGTTATGGCTCATCAATTTCTAGGTCAATACAAATATTTTCCAGTGTCAACAACAAGCTGAAATAAATTAGCTAAAACATATTAAAGTTAAAAGGTTGAATTCCTGTAGAAAAAAACATGTAAAGTTTCGCAAACATAACCGTTTTTCTGTTGTTTTTTTTGTTTGTTTGTTTTTCTTGTCTATGTTTTGTATTTGTCTTTGAAAAAGACTCATTAAAGAGTCGATATCACTCTGGCTAGCTATATACTAATTTAGTACTGTTCGTTGTAAGTTTATTGTATTTATCTTAATCAATCCCTGACATAAATGATATCTTGCTGGTTGCTGGATCCAGTGCACTTGAAAGGATTGCTATTCGCCATTTGATTTGTATTATATATATATATATATATATATATATATATATATATATATATATATATATATATATATATATATATATATATATCAGGGTGTACTTGAAAAGAACAAAACAATGATGATGACACAAATAATGAAGTGATTTGGTTCTGGTTCTACACTGTAATTATGACTTATACGAACTTAATTAATGAAATTAGACATAAGTAAGGCTTTTACGTTTGGGTTAATAAGTGGGATTTACAAAAATAGAAAATAATAATATTTGATACGTGAATTAAAATGTATAAGACATGAGTGTAAAATGCAGAACGAAGTGTGTATGCGAAGACCAGACGTATTCCTTCAATTAATCATTGCTTTGATATTTTCATTCAAATAAGTTTTAACAGATGTATTATCTAATAACTATGTTGGCAGAAATATCTGATTTTTTCGATGAGCTAAAGTCCTCATGCTTTTGTAAATGGAGCTTGAAACAAGTTGTATTCTACCCTATATTCTTAACTTTCGCAAGTGTAACCAAGTTTTTAACTGTTCGTATGTATTTGTATAAATGCTGCACACAAAAGGAAATGTTCTAGCTATTTATTCAAATAATGTACCTTCACACACATATCTCCCAATCTTACGCTGGATACTGTACAGCCCATCAAAAGTGGATACAGTGAAGACGTCGCTGTAGTCACTTGCCATTTCAAGCAGTTCCTCTTGTAGAACTTCAGAACCAATTCCTATGACCACAATATTCACACCAGCATTCTTCAATAACTGTACCTGTATTTTCATTTCTCTTTTATCGGAGGACATACCATCAGTTAAAATGATGACACGTATCTTAACATCAGTTCTGTTCTCTGGTAATACCTCCTCTCGTGCAGCTCGTAGGGCAGAGCCAGTGTTTGTACTCCCCGGGTTGTACTGGATCTGATCTATGGCGGCAAGTAAGGTTTTGTTATCTAAATATGTTGTGAGGTTGAATTCTACTCGGGCATGAAACGAAAACGTTATCACGCTGACCCTAACGAACGTCGGACCAATGTAAACCGATTTCACAAATTTCTTGATGAAGTCTAACTGTTTGTTGAAGTTGTCTTTACCCTGACTTACCGAAGAGTCGACAAGGAAAACTACGTCTGCTGGGCCAATCTTGCATGTATCTGGGATGAGAAAAAATAATAATCTTTCAGCTATTTTCCCTCCACCATTTCAAGGTATGAATGTTTTGCCGGTTAGTTCACATTTGTTGAGAACAAATATAATGTTTTTGAAATATTATGGTTCCTTGTGCAAGAAAATCATCAACTCGCCAGCGTACCAGAAACTCATTTTTCAATTTTATTTAATAAAGAAACTGATTTACATTCAAGAGCTCTTGCAGGTTAGAATGTGTGTAGTTGATGAGCGCTGCTAAATAGTCATTGCTATTTCATAAAATGAAACAAATATCGTGTAACACATTGAATGATTTCTATAGTGTACACTCGTGCCGAGGTGGTCTGCGAATACTTAGCACGACATTGGAGTTGTCAAAGTAGAGAAATGATGAATAACAGTACAGCTGCGAAATGTTATGGCAATCCCAAAATGTTAAACTGGGTTGTCTTATCGGTACAAAGAAACTCATACAGTCGTTATAGTTCTTTATACCGTTAATGTGCCTTCTTGACAGAAGGTTTGCGCCTACAAGTCAAAGTTGATTGCTATTGGTAACAAATGGATATGTCGAATGTATAAAATTTCTATCGTTACATAACTTTTCGATGGCGCCAATTGAAAAACTGGTCTTCATAATTCGGATTATCTTGAAGCCTACCGCTAAAGAATGTTGAAATAGCCAATACCTTTCATATTTATTTCATTGTATTAGTAATTTAATTTAAAATTTCTTAATAAACTTTCAAACTATGGTTAATTTTTGCTCTCATCGCTGACATAATTATAGATATTTCAGTTTCTTAAAACAATTTTTGGTAACTTTGCTTTTTGAAGTTCATATAACTTCATTGTCATATTTAGTTAGGATTATTTTTATATTCATAACATCTACGTAACGTAGAAGTAGGAACACTTGTGGAATTTGCGACTTTTATGAAATTTGCAGTATCATTAATTTTACTTATCATGGTGTTATTTTCACCTGCGGATGTCGCCGTTTGTACTCGCTTCATACCTTTGTACTTTTGTCTTTGATCATTTCTTTTGAGCATGTGACTTCCTTACCCCAGACTGGGATAGATTTTGATGCCACACTATTGATGGATTCGTAGTACATGTTTACATGTACTTAGATTCGTTGTCTGAAACTGATTGTCAATACCCTTCTGTGAATGATGTCCCGAGATTTGCTAGTTCTTATTACTATCGATCATATTATGAATTTGTATCTCCTGTGTATCTCAACTGTTGCTTCCTTGTGGAAAAAGTACACAAGAAACGTTTGACACGGCACTATCACGAAATCCAGTGTGTTCTATTCCCCATTTACTCATTTTAAAATGTATTCTTAATGATACCACATAAGCTTCTGCACTCATGATTTCTAGCTCATTTTACATTTCTCAGGGCACATAATAAGGAATCATATGTCCATATTTGCCTATACGCCAGAAAATCTTCGCTTACGTCTGTGCTGGATGCGCAGAGTGCACATACTATTGTTAACAATAGTATCTCTGTTTAGTATTTCATAGTTTCTTCTATCAAGTAGCCACTAAAATTATCACTGTGCATCGTTGCAGTTGTATGACTGATTGTACTCTTGCAATGTTGAGTAAATAAAGATATCCATCTCTCTCTCTCTCTCTCTCTCTCTCTCTCTCTCTCTCTCTCTCTCATATGACAAAACAGATTTATCTGTTATCTTTTTCGTTACTCTTTGTGACACAATTTGAATAGTGTCGTAAATTTTTTAAAACAGTTTTGTGCTTGAGAATTGAAGGACGTCAATGGTGGTTTTATTAACTCAAATATCCATGTTTCTGACTCCACTGACAGGTCGCTAGTAAACTAAGTTTGCAAAAGTAAAATAATTATTAATTTCTTAAAACGTCTTTTAAAAAAAATACTTTTGTATGCATTTCCACAAAATACCAACTTGTATCTAGTATAGTATTCGCACCCCCACCGAGTTTAAAAACGAAATGAATCATTGAAATAAAAGGTGCACAAAACTAAGTCATTTCACACATCAATTTATAATTTCTAACCTGATTTTCGTCGGGAGGTCCTTACCCCTGTTAACTTAGCAGCGTTTCAAGCTACACGAAGCTCTCAATGTAAATAAACAGACAGACTGTTCGATGTCCTCTTCTGGGTTCTAGAATAGTCTGTTTCAGTAAAACTCTGTATTCTGCGTTAACTATGTGTGTCGTGGAATTGTGTATGAGTTATATCAATATGTATATGTTGTCAAAAATGTACTCGGGTTTCGTTGCCGCGTACAGCGTCACCCCAGGGTGGTATATTTTTTTCGGCTCTAGTTATTTCGAAATACTGAGCGAAACTCAGACCATGCTGCACGTGCGAATTGCCTGCAGCTGGAAAACCTAAGTACTTAGCTGCGCATATCTGTCACAGCTAGTGTAAATATAGAGCAAATTCTCTATAACCAAATTTCATTATGACGAGTCTTGTCAGAAAGCTTACCCCTTTACGGGAGCAAATATCCAGCTGTAGAGCTGCTTTATACATGGTTTGATGTGGAGTGATAGAACTCTGTGTGGTTTCTTGTGACGGATACGCTGTGTCTGGTGACGTTGGTTCGGAAGGGTGTACTGGTTTCCTTGATACGAGGGACCAGGGCTTCGCGACCATCGGGTCTGTGATTAATGTGAGGGCTCTCGAGGGATCCTTCAACGGACTGAGAGGGGCGGACCATGCGTGGGCGCTTATCTGGCCATTGACTAGAGCGAGTGGAACGGGAGTTACATCTTGGACGTCAAATGGGCGCCACGATAGTTATATATATTGTGTTCCACGTTGTTATTTTCACTATTGCTGTCTGAGCAAATTCACATGTATTTCAATATCGTTATATGAACGATACATTCAAATTTACATGCAATTCAATGTCGTAATATGAACGATACATTCAAATTTACATGCATTTCAATATCGTATGAACGATACATTCAAGACTTTGTTTATATTGGGGTGTAGATCACATAGTTTTATTTTGTTGATCGGTGATAGGACTTAATTCGCTTTGTTTGAAATTCCATTTGTTAAATTCATGTTTGAGTTTTTTTCGTTGAGTTAATTGTTGTTGGTAGTTCCATGTTAAGGGCTTTATAATTTTCCTTATCTTATTTTGTTTATAATGGTGTCAGATTTGTTAATATTTAATTTGCGCTTATAAATAAACATCTTATAAACGCAGTTGCTTTTGGTATCTTCCCTAATCCAGTCCCAACCCGGCTTCATCTTGTGACAATGTGCGATGTCTAGTTTTCATATTTCTAAAAACGAATTGAACAAATAAAAGAAGAAACTCTTGTATACATGTGTTCAAAGAAATGTTACTCCAAAATGTACGGGATTGTTGAGATTATCAAAGTCGGTGAGCTTCCTCACATCTGTTGCTTGAAACGCAACAAGCTGACAATTGCTTGGGACACCCTGGCGACAATCAGGTTAGAAATTTTAAATTGATGACTGAAATAACCAGGTTTGGTTTATTTATATATCCTTGTTTCCTTATGTTATTGAAATCCGTGGAGGGGCGGTACGAACAAAAGGGAAAGTATGCGAATAATATACATAAATACACCAATACCTATGCATCTCATGTAATGAATTAATGCAACACAAGAACTCTTTCGTGTCTCTATAGTTGTTACATACGGGTCAGAATCCGATTTCGGGTAAGTGAACACATTCGATTACTTGGACCTTATCCACGTGTTATGATAAACTCTCAATAACAACAACTTCAACGTTTGAAATAAATTTTTGAAAAAATTAACGTTATTCTGCCAGTGAAGATGCATATTTTTCCAGAATTTTTTAAAACAATTTGTGAATTGCATTAATTATTGATAAATGCCAAAGAAATTGTGACTTCTTATGCAGAAATATTGATTTCTGGTTGGTCATTACCATTGATGACCTCGATAAAAGGATGTGGTGCTATTATTCTGATGTCTTAAAATATTCTCAAAAAAAAAACACTCTTAAAAACGGAAATACCAAACTAAAATTTGGAGTTGAACAAACTGATAGCAACAAGAATCACAAGATTGATTTTGAAACAAATTACAGAAAGTAAGATAACTTTCCAAATCTAATTTATCTTTATCATCTCTGGTAGGATAACACTGGGGAAATGCTGGAAAAAATTGGATAGTATGATAGAATTGACAAAAAGATGGAAGTCGTTGGATCTTAAACCCGAAGAGTATTGACAGATCTTGACCATACGCTATTTGTGTTTCTTCTATGATGCATCCAACAGGGTACATATACATTCAGTTACTGCTGTTTGTCCTTCATCTGTGATGTATCAAACAAGGAACAAACACATTCATTCATTGCTATTTGTCTTTCATCTGTGATGCGTTCAACAGCCTACAAACACATATATGTACTGGTGTGATGTATCCAACAGGGTACAACACATTTATTTACTGGTATTTGTCCTTAATGTATGGTGAATGCAACAGGGTACATATATATTCAATTACGGTTATTTGTCTTTCATCTGCGATATATCCAGCAGGGAAACAACAATTTCAGTTAGTGGTGTGTTCTTTCATCTGTGATGTAGCCAACAGGATACAAACATATTTTTTTATTAAGATTTGTCTGTCATCCTTGACGAATCCAAATGGGTAGAAACAAGTTCTATTATGGTATTTGTCTCTCATTTGTGATGTGAATAAACACATTCTGTTAGTGTTTTTGTCCCTTATGTATGTTGTATCCAGCAGTTTACAAACACATTTATTGACTGATATTTTAGTATCTTTTCAACTTACAATCATTAGCATGGCAAACCACGTGGCAAAGGTGCACCTGGTGACACCAAAAGACTGCCCATGCGTTGTATATCTTTCATCCTCTCCAGACCAAGATTTTGGATCGTCATCAGTGTGTATGATAGTTACAATTCATACATCGATGCCTTTTCTGTTACGCTTGAAAACGTTTTGGAAAAAATAGACTTGAGATCTTTGCTTTTAATGGCAATCCTGTAAATAATACTACTTGGCCGGAAATGGACTCTTTGACATTCTACTGTAATACCTAATATATAATGTTAACAGTGGAACTGTATGAGTTTCGGTCAACGTACTAAGTCAGAAATGTTTTGCAACAGTAACTGATTGAAACAGTTTTAGGGTTAACTAATGCAGGTTATGTTTTTAGGAACGTTGTGAAAGTACAACTTATTACAGGTTTTAATTGTCTAAAACACTTACCTAGTTCGCAGTGTTTTCCGACGAATCTGCTTGGACAATTGCAACTGTAATTTCCAATGGTATTTTTGCAAGAAGCGCTGTGCTGACATGGATTAGCCAAGCATTCGTCTAAATCTAAAAATAGGAATTGATGTGAATGTTCGTATAATATTATAATTTATAAATTCAACATTAAATTCTTCGTGAAATGAGCTTACCAAAAGTGGCAGAGTATAAGAAACATGGGTCAATATGTAGCAGACTGTTACGAATTTAGTTATGTAGCACGAACAATAAGCCAATGATTTGACAATTTGGATGATACTGTTATACAGCACTAGCACAAACATTTCTAATGTAAAAGGAATTTCTAAAAGTCATAACATGTCTCTTGCTGTGCCTATATTAGATAAATTTATTTAGTACTTTTTTCATTATGAGCTTAAGGAGGTGAATATTATTTGTGAAAATTGCATCACACCGTAGTAAATTATCTGTACCCAGAACAAAATGAATCTTATGAAAATTTGTGTACAAAACAAAGACTTTATATCTCAGAGAATAAAAAACAAACCCATGGCGTTGGACAGAATGCAAATAAACCCATCACATGGGACAGAATGAAAACAAACCCATTATATGGAACAGAATTAAAAAAATATACTTCGCATGGGACAGAATGAAAACCAAAACTTCACCTGACGTAATGAAACGTAATGCGATTAAAAAGCTTCACGTTAAGTCTAAACAATGCACTGAGCTATTCAGGTGAAAATTAATGTCGGGAAAATGCATTAAGTGAAAAACATGACAGAATATCAGTGGCCGATCAAAGGAGATCCCAGATGCAGTCTTTGAAGGACACAATAAGATATTTCCAAAATAATAGTATTTCTGTCTGCTAGTCCTACGTGATAAAATTGTTTTCACTTCCAAACGATCATGACACTGTAAAAGGGTTACATATGGACTAGGGATGCATGAATAAGATAAAGCAGTCCTGGTTGAATGTACAGTCCAAGTATCATAGCCATTCTTCCTGGGTTTGAAACTTATGGCCGATTAAAAATAGATTTAAACATTCTGGTCAAAATACTTAAATGCTATACTTAAGCTAAATTATAACCCAATCCTTACTTTTCCCATGGGTCAGTGGAAGGCTAAAGGTGCATGGACATAAAAAGACAGCGTCATGATTCAACGGTTCAAGTTTAGCAACAAACCTTATTAGGGTTTTGAACGTATGGCCATGCACAAAACTTACAATCAACATCTTAGTCAATGATACCAATTGGCCACATTCATTGATATTCTCTTCTATGACAAATCAGGTGATATTAAATATTCTAATTATTTTTAGTGTCTTCTTAAACTTTGCCGCTCTACCTTTCGTACGCAAATCAGTCGGTTGATTGCTATGCGTTGACTGCCGTTTTTCAGCACAAGATGGGCTATATATGGCGACCAGTATATTGGGTGGAGGGGAAACCCAGGCATATCTAGGAGGGAAGAACCTCCGACCCATAGGAAGCTACTGGCAAACTTTCCCATATACCCGAATTAGCCAATCCTAAGACTCAAACCAACAAGTACAGAGGTGAGATGTCATAGATCAGTAAAGGCGAACGGCCACCAGGGACTCCTATGCAAATCGGTATGATGGAGTTAATACTATTTCAAGTCTGTCAAATTGGAATGGTATGATTTATACAGCTTATTATTGAACAGAAGCACACAACTGAGAAGAAAAAGTCATTTTACTTAAAAGATTCCATTAGTTCTTATACTTCTACTACATTAGTTCCCATATTTCTACTACATTGAATAAATAAATCGTACATATCTATTTCACTGTTCTCAAAGTGTACAATTAGTCAAGGAGAGACATTTTTACAATCATCATAGGTTGAATGAACAGCATTTAATTGCGCACATTTATTTATTAGAAACATGCATTATTTGTGCCCCAAACGCACACACAATCGCACATATAAGCTAAACTGTCACCAACCATCCTCACAATCCTTGCCGGTAAATCCCTGTGGACAAATGCAGGTGTAGTTGTCAGCACTGATGTCAATACACGTCCCTCCGTTCTTGCATCTCGGGACACCTGGTCCAAATATATCACATACATCTGAAGAGGAAATATTATAAAGATTAAAGGTAAATAATTATTTCATATCTTTCCTCAAAATCTAACGTTTCACAGAAATATCGTGTCAAAGCCACGCACATTTTAATATTAATGTTAAGATTTTAATTCAGTTTAAACTCATTGCTGTATGACAATAACAACAGGAACTACTAATAACATTATTATTGTTGTCTTCTTTCCTTCATCATGATGACAATGATAACGGCACAGTACAAGAAGACCAGCGCATTATCAAAGTAATTTTTCACTCAGTGTATTCAATCTAGAGCACTAGTGATATCTGCAAGAACCAAACTGACATTGAATAGTTTGCAACACACTCTATGCCAATGTTTATCAAGCGATAATAGGTATTAGGCCATTAAGGTTGGAATCCGTTTAGGGAGCGAACTAAATCTAGGACGACAACAACTTAAACAGAATTTAACAAATATACTATTTGCATGTTATGTATTTCTTTTAAAACTAGCATGGGACATACGTATGTCTGTGTGTAGTGTGTGCATCTCTGTACCCTTTTCTCTTCTTTCTCTTCACATAATAAGGGTGGTAGGGGGCGGCGGCTTTGTTTATAAGGGGATAGCATGAAGTTTAAAATGAAAGTAAGTGGATTTAATTTTATTTATAATGGTATAACATCAATTTCAAACACATTCCTTTAGCTCTTACCCACTGTATGATAATATAAAATTGCTTTGCATTTAAAACGATGTGTTGAATCATATATTGTAAGGTGCTGGAAAGTAGATGACTAAGTCTTGGTCACTTCATTTGAAGTGCTGGATATATTAGTGTGAGTTTTCTTTTCGTCACTACACATGGCTTATTGCGAGCATATAGCGTGGCAATGGATAGTAGATGACTAAGTGTTGGTCACTCCATTTGAAGTGTTGGATAGTATAGTGTGATTTTATTTTGTTCATTGCACAGGGCTTATTTCTAGCATATTGCGTGGCAATGGATAGTATATGACTAAGTGTTGAATAGTAGACCACTATTTCACATAAGATTATCCGTCCAGTCCTATGGACATCCACATATTTTTTTTCCTTCAAAATATAGCGTAATTTTAAATTTCAGTTTGACCCCAGACCTTAGGGTGGACCATTTTAGTACTAACAGTACTTATTGTGTCACTTTAAATGTTAATTTTTACTTCTTTTGTATCTTGTGTCGTAGAGGCTCACATATGTGTCAGAGGAATGGAATAATAATAGCACATACATACATACATACATACATACATACATACATACACACATACATACACATACATACATACACATACATACATACATATACATACATACATACATACACATACATACATACATGCATACATACATACACATACATACATACATACATACATACACATACATACATACATACATACATACACACATGAAATTTTAAAAAAAATTAGATCTAATTTAATTGCCTAAAACTGTGTCACATATTTTCTTCAAGTTGTTTTATCTTCCATTAAATGATGTATTTGCCTCTCAATGAAAGTCGTATTTCTTATCAACCTACATTTTCTGCTTCTAGATAGCACTTAATGGGTCTCTTCGTGGTCTAGACAACTTACTGGTACAATGAGTTCTGTAGTGCACTGGACACCAATGCAGCGTTCCATCAACAGTACATATCAGATGACTTGGACAAGCATGACTCTCTTTTGTATAAAGGTATTTCCTGAATTCCTCTGTCTGAAAAAATGAGAATATGTTGAGACTGTTCTCACAGTAACCTATTTTTCACAAAATTATTCCTGAAGACTTCATTCCCAGACTAATAAGAATATTGTACTCACAAAAGAAAAGATCTGCACTTCAAAATGTTTGTAATATTTATTGACAGACTAATGCACGCAGGTCAAAGACACGTTTGGCAAGACATCACTTTCATTGTGCACATAATTAAAGAAAAGTCGTACTTCCAACATTCAGTCTTAAAGAAAATAACCTTTAATAAAATTCACTGCTTGTAACATCTGCCATTTTCTGTGGGTATTACTCTCAGTTCCTTAATAAGGGTCATATAATCCACATTCCAAATGTTTTCTAACTATCTTAGATATTATAGAAATAGTTTCAGTTCTATGTATATATTTAGGAATAAATCTATGCTCCAGCAAACAATGCTCATTCTTTTCTCCTAATCTCTGATTAAATATCAATTAAGTAAGGAAATATCTAAATATATGGTTAGCTCGATAAGACAGCTAAAACTGACGACCCGTTAATTGGATATATTGTTATGGATAGTATTCCACCATTGCAAGAGAGTGTGCGACCCGCAAATTATGTGGGGTCAGTATCAATAAATTTTGGAGTATTTCCCTCAACAGGCACGTGATAAAATTAGACCTAAAGCCCATATAGAAAAATTACATTTTCTCGGTGAGTCATTAATTTTTTTTTGTTTATATTTATGAGAAAACATATGAAATACAACAGGTGTCTTACACTTTTTTTTTAAAAAAAAAAAAAAAAGATACAAATAGCACTGCTGTTGCATTCGCAGCTTAGTGACAAGATTGTCCTCAAGACTGGCGACGTTTAGGTCGTAGTATAATTAGTTTGAGTAATTTACAGATTTAAACATTCATAATTTATCTTTCTTATTGACTACACAATGTTTGAGATCACAGCATGCGAAATCACCATTGATACACCTAGCAGTGTGGCACATGAAAGGAAACGAAAGCTCTTCACCATAAACCTTTTGATTCATTGCTTTATGCATTATCGCATTAATCAATCTTTATTTCTGTCTAGGTCACAGTATGACATAAGAGGACATTTTATATTTGCATGTGTACAGGAAGTATATGTTTTTATTACATGATGAATTAAAATACATGACTTTCTTACGGTAGACATATTAGTAATATTAAACAATCATTTCGTATTCAGTGTATTAAGCTTACTGCATACTATTTCTGAAGGTGCGAACTACAGTGTTCACTGAAGTAAGTATACTAAAAATTGTATAATTAATTTCCAATTACATTTTAAGCACTCAGCGGGTAAAATATTCCTTTCTATCAATATTATTCCATCTTATCTTTATTCTTTTGCATTTATACAGCCTGTAATTTAAAATTATGATGTTTGTCCATATAGATTTAAATTTAATAGACAAATTTAACAAATAATATTGTAATTCAAATTTGTTCATAATATACATTGCATTTGTCCATTGGTACTGTTACAATTCTCTAGTAACATTTTTGCATTGACAATGTCATGTATTGACTGTAAACGATTCAACACTCGGAAACGTAATTGTTGATCTGAAGGTGACTATGACCAACGTCAACAAACAGTCATTTTTACGGAAGAAATTCTATTTGTGTTCCTAGAAAAACACCTCAGATTTCTTGGCCAGGACAATTCCAATACTAGTACGCCATCATATTGGCTAGGAGAGTGTTATTGATAGTACGCCATCTCACACAAATTGGCTAGGACACTGTGTAACAAAAAGTACGTTATCGTACATTTCTTGACTAGGACAGTGTTAATACTTGTACGCTATTGCACATTCAACTGAGAAAACGATAGCATGTGTTAATATACTTTTTTCAAAATGTAGATTTCTTTTAAATCAGTACTTGTATAAATAGTCTATATTTTCTATTAGAGCATATGTCATGTATTGGAAACTACGTACCATAACAGTGGACAGAAAGTGTTGACACAGTAGCTGTCATTGAAAACCTGATTAAAGTCCTAAAAAGTAATGTTCCTCGGGATATATGTAGCTAACTTCGACGCATCGTTTGTAAACTGAAAACTTTATACATTAAAGAAGTAGTACGTAAGAATATCTTAAGCAAATTTCACTGAGAGATAAACTCGTGATATTTTATTAACTTGGATATTCAAAAATAAATATAATACAGCTGCTTATTTCGTTTGAGCCAAGTTAAAGGGCGCTGGTTTAGCATTTTTTTTATATACCATCAATCAGACAGACGCCATTCTTTGCAATATCGCTGCTCCATTACAATTTAAAAAATAATTTACGACATTTTCATGGATGTTTTATTTTTCTGGCGAAAAAGCTGATCATGAATAAAGCGAAAACAAACACCAATGAACAATACAGTTTTACAGCAGATCACCAGGTACATAATAGAGGTAGGTAAGTAGCTGAGTAGATAGGTAAATACTTCCATCTTCATTTTCAGTTATCTCATGGGTTCAACATTGTTAGGATTCTAGGTCTTAAACTATGTAATAGCAAGATGCGAAACCAAGACATTTATTGATATCAACAAATAATTTATTTTTCTAGAACACAAAAAATAAAATTTAATAGACATAGTATTGTGATTTAAACAGTAAATAATCCTAAATGTAATATCAAAAGCCCAAACGTATAGACTATTCCAAAATAAGTTCAATATTCTTGAACAGCCTGATGTACCAAGAGTCTTGAATGCCTTGATTTAAGTCAATGATATAATCAAGAATCTCTGTGAATGAGTTCTCAATATAAAAAAGCTCTTTAGTCCAAAACGTTAATGAGCACTTTGTAATTCCAATGAATATTTTAATTAAATAATTCCTCGCAAATTATATCTGAACATAAATACAAACTCTGATGAGAGATTTTCAAAGACTGATATGAAACACGAATAAATAATTGATTACCAAATACTCTTTATGTACATATTTCGTTTTACCTATGTCGCAATAGTCTTCCGAAAAAAACAACCAATAATCATAATGGCAAATTTCTGGGCTTAACGTTATTGTAAACAAGACTGGCTTTGAATGTCATATATACTTTATCTACGTCATATATACTTAAATATAACAAAATGGGTTTTGTATTAACTTCATTCACAACCCTGAATTAAGATCATGATAACGTCAGGCACACACTAGAAATTGAATATACATACAAACATATACGTTAATATTATCTACATTATTGTTGAAGACTTTTGGATTATACTCTAGAGATGTCGTTCCCATCCCCCAGGTCACTACCCAAATTACAAAAACATTTAAAGTGTCGCCGAGGGCCGCCAGGGATTTTGAGGGTGGTGAAACTTCTCAAAATGTTGAAACGTGTCCTGGGCTTCAGAAAAACTGTTTTAGTGTAGTGTCGTGGCCAAAATACGTCGGGAATCATTGATCCAGAGAGCACTGTAGACTTAAGTTATATATATATATATATATATATATATATATATATATATATATATATATATATATATATATATATATATATATATATATATATATGTAGCTCTTAGAAGGCGATAATTTTAAAGTATTCTTTTAATTAAGTGTATTCCTCTATAGGATCGCGCTCAATACAAAAATCCGACATGCTTACAACTAGACATACAGTAACGTTTCTTGAGATGCTGCCAGCTGAGTCAAATCCGGGTGGATCGTTATGGAATGCACACCTATGGAACAATACTGGATACTTCACCTAAACACTCATGGAAACGTTTGCCTACAAAAAAGAAACTAAACATTCCCGATGGAGGCTTATCAAAATGTCAGTCTGTATCAGTTTATCACCCGTATACAATTATTATGACAATATTTACCCTCAGCCTCAAAGTATTATTTGGTCCTTAGTGTTCGTTACATAGCTGATAATTTATCTCTTCGTCTGAAAAAGAGCTTCATTACCTTGAAATAATTGGAAACTGTTTCGTAATTGTACTGAACAGGTAAAACTTAATATTTTAGCATTTGGATACCATTTATTCACCCACTATCATATATATTTTCCATATAATTTACCCGACACTCCATATGACGTTTTTCACAAACTCCTTCCTGTGCTCTGTCGTAACAAAAATCAGGCGTAGTGCTACGTTCCACCCGGCTTCCGTGACTTAAGAAAAGGGCAGCTTCTTTCTTATCCATCTGAATTTCGTTCGACAGCTGATTGCGATTGTACTGAGCTTGAACAACTAGAGGAAAATAAACAAATGTTTACAACATAAAATTCAAGCCTCAGTAATTCTGAGTTCCGTTATAGGTACGTTTTGTATTATAAACTAGCAATATCACTAACTATGTTAATATAACTCTCATATGAATCTTTAACTATAAAGAAGATAAGCGTTGCAATAGGTCCCTGACATTACAATGCCTTAAGGTACAGTCCCACCCTCTACCATGACATCGTTGCTCTAGCATGACGAGCTGTTAACCTTCGGTAGAATAAAGGAGTTTCTGATAACGTTATGCAACGTTAAGTTCCGGATAAGCAAGGAATATAGCTTGATGTCAAAATCGACTGCTAAACGCAGTCTCAAAGGAAGGAAAGACGCTTCTTTGCTTTACTGTCTTAATTCTGTATTGAACAAGAAAGAATAATATTTAGATTTGATAACAGGGGCATAGATTATATACCGGCTGTTATATTGCCGGTTAGATTTCTTAACACAATATTTGTTTCCTTCCTCACTAAAACTATTCTTTTATCAACCATATTTCGTCACAATTGTATCATGGCTATAGTAAGCGTAGATATAAACACCAC